>BGPR01016183.1:23093-35100 GCA_013235015.1 Araneus ventricosus
TGATAAATTGTTGTCTTGCTTTGTAAGCTCGAAACTGTGCCTGAAGTTTTGTGAAACCAGCCTTCTGAATTGCATATTTTTGCTTTTCAGAGCACATGAGCCGATAATCTCGGTAATATTTTTGAATTTTTACTGCAGATGACATCAAAGTTAAATATTTCTTCTTCGTTATGTAACCTCTGAATGAACTTTGGATTAAAACAGCAGCTTTCCTTTGTCTAATAAGCTGCTTTCTTGCTTTGTATGATCGGAACAGGGCTTGCATTTTTATGAAACCAGCCTTCTGAATCAAATATTTTTCTTTCTCCAGGCACATAAGTTTATAGCCACGATAATACTTCTGAATTTTAATAACATTCGATCTTAAAGTTTTAAACTTCTTTCGACAAATGTAACTTCTAAATGCACTTTGAATTGTAGTAGCAGCGATCTTTTGCTTGCAAAATTCCTTTCTAAGCTGAAATCCACGAAAATGTGCTTGCAATTTTATAAAACCAGTTTTTTGAATTAAAAATTTATGCTTTTCCTGACGCATGAGAAGATAGCCACGATAATATTTCTGAATTTTGACGGCACATGATTTTGAGGTTAAGAATGTTTTCCTAGAATGATAACCTCTGAATGCACTTTGAATACATATGGCAGCAGCTTTTTGTTTAAGGAATTCTTTTCTAATTTTATATCCTCGAAAGCATGCCTGCAATGTTATAAAACCTGTCTTCAAAGCAAGAAAATTCCTCTTTTCTGAGCACATTAACTGATAACCACGGTAAAACTTTTGAATTTTTATAGCAGCTAATTTTAGAGATAAGAACTTTTTTCTAGCGGTGTAACTCCTAAATATGCTTTGAATTACTACAGCAGCTTTTGTTTGCTTATGAAGTTCTTTTCTAGTTTTAAAGCCACGGAACTGAGCTTGTAATCTGGTGAAACCAGTTTTCATGACTACGAACTGATGCTTATTATGGCACATCAGTCGATAACAGCGATAATATTTTTGAATTTGAATGGCTGATGATTTCATTGCGAAGAATCTTTTCTTCATGTAGTATCCTCTGAATACACTTTGAATTTTAATTGCAGCTGTTTTCTTTTGGCAATATTCCTTCCTATCTCTGTATCTTCTGACCAGTGCCTGCAGCTTTATTACATTTTCCCGTGTTTTCAAATACATTATTCGCTGTTTCTTGCCAGTTCTGTAACAAATAACAACAGCGACAGCCTTCTTTAAATCTTTGAAATGCTTCTTTTGTGAATACATCCTCCATGTCGCCTGTATTTTTGCAGCTGCTTGTTGACAAGTGACATACTTTTGTCGAATTTTGCGACCCAACAAAATATTAGCCCACCAATTTTCTATGCACAGAACACCCAATTTCATTGCTGAAAATCTTCTCTGTGCAATCACCCTCCTTATATTTCTTTGAATCAGAATAGCAGATTCTCTTTTTCTCCTAAAATCCTTTTGGGCAATCAGTCTTCGTACATGAGACTGCAGGAGTGTGATCAACTGCTTTGTAACTAAAAATGATGAACGGACTTCTTTTGCAACAAGTCTTGCTCTCCACCGCTGCTGTATCTTAATGGCAGATGAACGGATAGCAACATACTTCTTCCTTTGAAGCCATTTTCGAATATGGCTTTGCAACAAAATAGATGCTTTCATATGTTTTTGTTGATACCTTGAAGCTCTGAATTTTCTATATGCAGCCTAAAATAGATTAAAAAAGAAATATTTAGACCACTAGTTTGATTACAAGGCATCTTGGTTAAAATGTATCAAAAAGTAATGGTTTATACTGAAAGAATTGCACTCATCATGAAAATGCTACATTATCAATAGATTGTTCCAAGTCCCCCCCCCCCTCTCCAATGTCCTGCATATGCACCACCAAGAGCTACTCTGACAGGGTTCTTACTGATTTTTTAAATTAAAAATCAAGGACTATTTAAGGAGTTTTCAAGGAATACTTTCAAAATTTTCAAGGAGTCAATATTTACACATGAAAAAGGGACACACAAAAATTATATTAGAGTATTTAAAACATTGCTAATAACTCAAATAAATGTGATTATGTTTATTTCTTTTATAAGTTTTTACTAAGCTGATTTATCCAAGAATACCATGTTAAATCTATTTATATGAAAGTAGAGTGGTGCCGCTTAGACACACAATTTTTTATAAAATTATACAACTACCCCAAAAGTTCAAATAGTTCATTACATTACCATGATTTACCATTTTTCAAATAAAAAACTATTTTCATTAATTTTTTTTAGAATTTATATTCTTAAATAATTTCCATGCCTCACTGTGCACCTTATGTACTGCACAGTGATCCAGTATTTAAAATATAGAGGTGCAAAGAGAGACATGGATTTAGATATTAGGAACTGTTTTTTGGCATTTTCATTGTTTATAAAATAGTATATGAAGAAAATAAAATTAACGAAATTTCTTGATTATAAAAACTAATTTAGCTAAAATTGATTAATAGTATCTATTTTCCTTCAACTCCACCATCACAATATATGTCCTTTACAACAAACCATATGTTGCAATTTAAAGAAATACAGTTAATTTTTTGAAATAATCCAAGAGAAGTAACATTCTCAATTTGTACCATTCTATTGTTTCGGTTATTACTGATTGGCACTTAAAACCAATTATTAAATTTTGGATAGGAGATGAACATCAAATCGCAGAAAGAGCAACGCAAAATACCGGGTAATTGACACGGCGGTGATTTAGAATCCTTTCTATCGGCGAAACTTAGTACACATCTAATAAAAGAAATGTTAAAAATTGAAAATCAACGTGTTTATAAGGAGTAAAATTTAAATTCAAGGAGTTTCCATAGTGCTTGAAAATGAAAATCGTTTTCAAGGAGTTTTTAGAGAAACTTTTGCACACTGAATGCCAATCAACATGTCAATACCACAACATAAGGTTCAGTGGTGTTTTTCCCAGCTCAATTTAAATTAATAACACTTGTTAAAAGCTGTATACTGTGGAGCTATCCTCGACCAAATGAATTTTAAGGAGAATCCATTTAAAGACTTTAAAAGAGAAGTAAAACTTCAAAAATAACATGAGACTATTAGCTTTTGGCCATCTGCAGAGCCATTTATGATGCCTCACATTGAGTTTTATTATTCTAAAAAGAAACTTCAGGAGTTTCCCTCTTTATTGCATAGAGCCTTATTTCAAAAATCTGGAAAACTACCACAAGTAAAAGACATAATTTCAAAGAACTCAAGATATAAGGAAATGCATACATATTTTCAAACAATTTCATTAATGAAAAAAAAATGTTTTTTAAATAATTATTATTTACTATTAAAAATTAATTTATGTTTCACTGCATCATTTCAAAGAATTGCTTAACTTTCGGTTCTCATCATTTAAAAAAAGTTTACCCTGCTTGCTTTTTTTTTTTTTTTTTTTTTTTTTGTAGGGGTGGGACTGGGGGTATTAGAGATGAATAACTGCTAATCGAAAAATAATGACTTATGGAGTGTAAGGAATTTGGTTATCAAATTATTTACCATTGTTCCTTTTTAGATAACACTTGATTTTTATTTCTTTCTACCCAAGTAATGAAATATTTAGCTTTGATTGTTGTACATAAATGTTGAATTTTAACAGCTTTAAAAGTTACAAACTCAAGAATAAATTAATTTTAATAAAAAATAAATCAATTCTTTAAAAAATTCAAACTGTGTTTCCGTTTATACTTTATTTATCTTTTTTTTAATGAAATAATAGAATTTTTGGCTTATAATAGGTTAAGTTATTCAGATATTAAAGAAATTATCTCTGAAATAATTACAATAGTTAAAAACCTGTCCATGAAGTTCCAAGAGAGAATTTCTGACATAAAAACTTCACTAGCATTTTATTCAATGAGAATAAATAATTTCTAATAAATTGAAGTTATCAATAATCAAGCATGTTTTTATAATTTCTCTGGTACAATTATAATCCATATAAATTAATCTTTGAATCATATATTCGCTTTTAAACAATATCTGAGGGAGATAATAGGTGTGTTTTACAAATCTGGAAATTCCAGATTTGACAGAGTAAAAGAGCCAGAATTCCAGATCACAGTCACTTCTTCAATACAACTTAATTTATGTCTCAATATAAACTATTACTTTTGATTTGGTTTGGGTTGGTTTTTATGGCGCAAAAGACATTTTTGGCCATGATGCGGCAAACACTTGATTTTGAAGAGCTATTTTAATTTGTCCAAAGGACCCACACACAAACAAATAAAAGCACAAAACAAAGGAAAGAACTCAAATAAGTTCATAAATAATAATATCACATAAAAAATGAAATAAATTCGGGTGGGGGGGGGCTACACCTAACAAGTCTTTTAAACAAATGTTTCTACCAAAACGATTCCGTCTATGAATGTCGAAATTTGGGCAATGCACTAGAATATGTTTAACAGATAAGAGACACTGACACCGCATGCATGTTGGCGGTGGTTCAGACAAAAGTAAAAATTTATGCGTCAAACGAGCGTGTCCAATTCTGAGGCGATTTAACACAACAGATTGCTTTCGGTTTAAAGCATAGTTTTTTAAAGGCTTCACCATCGGTTGGATCTCGTGCAACTTATTTTGATTTTGTTCGTCCCAAGTTCTCTGCCATTTTTTTGTTAATTGGTTTTTCACAGCTTGCAAAGCGTCACATAGGGGACAAAATTGCCAACTACTGTTGCAGGTCTCCTAGCAGCTTTATCAGCCATCTCATTCCCTATAATTCCAGAATGCCCCGGGATCCAGCAAAACATTATATTCAGGCCTTTTCCTGTTAAATAACTATTACTTTTGGAGCCCTTAGCTAAGACATATGCATCAGATAATGAATGAAGAAACATATATAGTAACCTGAATAATAGAAGCTTTCGCATTCAGGAACTGCATGTGTTTTGCATGTTTGAGACACTCAAGCTCCTTCTTAGCAGAAAACACCCTCCAGCAACACTGAATGAGAACAGCTGCAGCTTCTTCTTTTTCCTTTCTTTTACGCATCGCATAATTACGCCAGAACCTTTGAATCTTGATAACAGCAGCTATCAGAATCTGTTATTGGAAAGAGAAAAAATACATGTAATAATAAATAATGAGGCTGGAAGGACCTTAATAAAATGAATGCTACATGGAAAGCTCAAAATCTGTCAATAAATAAATGGCAAATAAAATTTAAATATTCTATTTAATCCTTCAAGTCCCCCCCCCCCTCCGGCCCATGCACGGCTTTACACCCTTCTGGGTAGGCTGGGTCGGGATGGGTGTTAAAAAAAATCTTTCAAATGGCCAATTATTATTGATCTGATAACTTTCATCTGCAACAGAAAGATTTCAAATAGGTTATCTGCCTTTTATAACACCTAATAATCTAATCTGAAGAATAATTTACCCTGACAATTTTTAAAAAAATGTAGAATATGAATTACAAAAAAAAAAAAATAGTGTTTGGGAAAACTAATTTTTAAATTAATTTTATTGTCTACACCCCTTTACTCGCGGGTCATTGAATAGTAAGAAAATTACCTTAAATTTTAACGTTTTTCTGCAATAACTTTGGAGCATACTGTTGCAAAAAAATTGTTTTAACTTCATCTTAAAGTTAAATAAATTAGCTTTTCAATGAACACAATTTTATTTTCATGTAACGTTAAATCTTATTTTAATTTCTAAAAACGTTTGAAAACACAGCGAGACAGAGCAACGGCGTTGCTCACGGTTCCTCAAGGTCACAGTTCTATTTATAGCACTGAAGGGGACAATTGGCGACGGGTTATGATCTAGGGAGAAATGCTGCCCAGTCATAATTCACACCAGTGGCAGCAAGTCAGGGGGAAGGGGTGAGGAGGGTCACACACACCCTACTATTTCAGGGAAAGATTAAATTTTTATTTCATTTTAGCTGGCTGAAACTAGGAATTACAAAAAAGCAATAGTGTTCGGGAAACTAATTTTTTAGTTGATTTTTTAAATTTTATTGTCAACCCCTATACTCCCAGGTTTCTTAGACGTCTATAAATTTTTTGCCGCTTCACATTTTCCACCCTATTTGGCACCCACTGGTTCACATGGGACGTTCAGCATGTTCGGCTTTCGCAACCATATTCAGGGTCAATCATTCTACCTATGAGTGATAGATGAATTGAGCGAGAGTTATTTGGAATGCAGCTTTTCAGTTTTGTTAACTGTGATGAATCATACAGAATTGTATCGCTGGTATTTTAAAATTTACATCTTTATATATTTTACTATCTGCCAAATACAATAAAATATTCACTTTTTTTGTTCATCTTTCCCGAGTTATAGTGGATGAAACTGCGACAGGGAATGTTATAATCAGACATGACACAGGCTTAGAACAAAAAAAGCTGAACTTCATAAATACGGTATTGTGTCAAACGTAAACACCGACAATTAAAATAAGTATTATTAATTGAACAATAAATGAATAAATTTAAACAAAAAGTGCTTGAGATATTAAAAATATTGTAGAATTATTATTTAAAAGAAAGGAATAATTTTAATGGATGAGAAATGAATTCGCAAAAAGTTTTGTTAAAATTAAAACTATGGTAAAAATTATCTCACTAAAAAATATGGCCTTGTAAAAACTTTTTTTGATTATACATAATTATTAAAACTTTTTTTTCTCATTTTTTGAGCTAACAGTTCAAGCTTTCTTTTATGCTTCAGTCTGTTATTTTCCTCCATTTTCTAAATTTTGTTTTCTTTCTTTGATTGGGGGTTTTTCTCTATTTTTTTCTCACTATCAAGTTCCTCTTAGTACCATTTGCCTGATGACCTAAAATTTTTGCACATGTTACTTACTATCAATAGCATCACGTAAAAATTCTTTTTTCTAAAATATTCAACAGCAGACTGCTCTTTGCTCATCATTTTGTATTTAACACTCTAAATTGAAGAATATGTTTCAATATACATTCTTCCTGGTCTTTTATCTATCAAATCTGACATTATTTTGAATGCAGTTTTTGTTTGCGTGCTTTCCACGTCTTTTGTGTGCGCACTATCTCCCCCCAAACGCATTACCAAAAATTTTAATGCAGATTTACATCGATCCCAAGAATGACAAAATTCAATGCCGAAAACGTTGAAATCCGCGTTGTCCAAACGTGTCATGTCTGTGTTGATAGACAAACGTTAGGGAACGAAAACTAACAAAAATAAAATCGAAATAACTAACAAAAACGAAGAAAAGAATGTTAAAAAGAACGTGAAAATAAATTGGCTTCAGCGATCTTTTCTTCTCACGAAATTCGGATCGGAAGAAATTCGTGGATGATTTTCTTTCACCCAATCAAAATTCGGAATGAATTGTGATTGGATGAAATGAAAGACGATTGGGCGAAATGAGAAAGAAAAGAATACAATCTTTTGAGGCATTCCTCCCAATGCTAAACTTTGACCCCAAAGCACGGCAAAACACCGATACATAACTTTCGGCAGGATTACGCAATATCTTATGAATTCAAAACTCTTTCGCCTTAGAGCCATAAGCAAAATTTTCACATGTCGCACAACTTTTGTTTGCGTGATCACCCCAACACATTAAAAAAATTTTAATGCAGATTTGCATCGATCCCAAAAATGATTAAATTCAATGCCGAAAAAGCGGAAATCCGCGTTTCCGCGGAAATGTGTCATGTCTGTATAATTAATGTAAAATACAAAAATAAAAACTAATTTAAATAGGCGAACCAGCTGGTTGCCAAAGGCGGCTAATAGTCTATATAATCTGAAGAATAATTAACCCTGACAATTTTTAAAAAAATGTAGAACAATACGAGTTAAACCCTCTTGAAATTCCTTTCTGGAAAATTGAATTAAGTCCAAATTTTAGAATATTAACCCCTTCCTTACAGGCAGTACAGATGCTCTGTACCAGATTTATCATCTAAGCCTACGAGGGGTACATAGAACACCGCCCTCATACCCTCGTGCCTGTAACCATTATGATTACTAAACGGTTGAATGGGTATGAAAATGACACCTTTATTAAGGATAATAAAAAAGATACAGATAGGCTATTTAAAGTGTCGAGAATACACAGATGAAAAGAATACATTTCATGTACAATGAAAATAAAAGTGCACAAACAAACACTGTAAACACAGACGTGCATGAACTCTGAATGATATTTACACTGAAAAAAAACAGCAATAATTTTTAAAAATATGAAGATAAATGTCAGTTTTAAAACAAAGGAAGAAGTAAGAAGGAAGTTAATATTATTAAGTTTATACTGAACATAATTGAACAATATAAAGAAGAGAGAAACAAAAAAAGCAAAAAAACAATTGATCACATATAAAATGCACAAAAACAACATGCATACTTGAAAGAAGAAAAAAAACTCATGAGAAACTTTACTTTTTTGTCATTCAATGATAAAAATAAAATAATAATAGTAAAAGCTGTTCAGTTCTTAGTCTTGTATCTTAAGACTGGGTGCATCAAAAAATAAATGAAACTGTTGAAATTGTTCAGTGCCACAGGGTGCATACAGTCATGAAAACTGCTTAATTTTTATTTTCATTTTAGAAGGTCCTTAAAAGTACTTACTTTTTATTCAAAGTTTGTATAAAGTGCTCATTTTTTATCATGGTGCTTAAAAACTCATTATTTTTAAGAAGATGTTAGGAGTTTTCCGAGCAATAACTATTTTAGGTATAAAAGCAATTGAAATTAATGATTTAGCATTCTAATTTTGTGCCTCAAAATCTTGTTGTATAAGTATTTTTGGTTTACTTTTCTGCATGTAGAAGTGTTTTCCTGTAACAAGTTAATAAGAATATATTCTAGTCATGACAGTAGGATAGGTACTAAATTTCTCTCCTGTATATTTTATTACCAGGGATGAGATTGGAAAAAACCCCAAAAAGCTGAAAATAGAAATTAGAAAATCTTACGTGTGATATACGTTTTAAGTAACTTAAGCATTTAAGCGCGATAAATTATTATATACAAATATATATATATATATATATGTTTGTGAATGGATAATTGTTTAATTACATGCAGGGCTAAAATCAGCAAATCAAAAAAATAATGGACACTTAAAAATTACATATGACAAAAAAGGAATACCAAATTAACATGAAATACTAATCATACTTACAACTGTTATTTAGTCAACTAATTTGCAGCTAGAATAATAGTAAAAAATGGGGAAAAAACATACTTTTAAAAATAAGATTTTGAATGTAAATGAAATTTTTTTTAAATTTATGACACTAAGCAATTAGTTACAGTCTACTTGGTTTTCAACAAATTTTTCACTAAAATGCAGATTATGTTGAACAGGGTGCGTAGTGAGAAACTGCTGCAAAAATTAAGCACTATTAAGCACCTTAACCAGAAAAACTAAGCACCTTTGTACATGCATACGTAGATCCATGTATTTTCTAAGCATATGATGTTTTTGTTTTATAATAATGCATAGTTTAATTGGAAAAGTTAATATATTTTTTTAATTTTTAAAATGGGTATTTTTTTAATTTCGATACTTATTTCTGAATTTGCACAATGTCTCCTATTGCAAAATAAAGGATGCCTTTTTGGTTTGACAAAAAAATAAAAATAATAATGCAAATTTTCATTACCAAAAATTAAATCAACTTTTATAAGATTAACAATAAAAATTTAAATGACCTTTTACAACATTTCTTAAAATTAATAAATCGGTTATTTTGCCCCTTCGGGATTATCATTCCAGTATTTCAATATACGGCGGTGCTCATTGCTGAAGAAAGAGGGAGCAGGAAAAAAAGGTTATCAATACCTTTAAGGGCGCCCGATGTACATACTAAAAGTCAAGATCCTGAGGGGGAAAGGGAAGTTCGCGCCGCCATTTTGGATTTCATCCCCCTTCTTTAGTTTTTCTTGAATTTCTCGAAAACTAATCAGTTTTCAAATTATAATTGATTACAAATTCAAGAGAATGAAATTCCCTAAAAATAAATGCTTTTGTTCTTCTTCTAGCTTTAATAGTTTCTCAGATAATGGGTCTCAAAGTTTGCCGCCATCTTGGATTTCATGCCCCTTATTTTAGTTTCTTTTAATATCTCGGAAACTATTCAATTTATAAATTTAATGTAATCAGCAAATTCAAAAGTGTAAAATTCCCTACAAATAAATGCCTTTATGTTTCTTCTATTTTTAATAGTTTCGGAGGTAATGAGTCTCAAAGTTTGCCACCATCTTGGATTTTATCCCTTTTTTTTTTTTTTTTTTTAAGTTTTTCTACAAGAAAGGTTTAGCTACAAGAAAAATAAAAGCATGTATTTATAGAGAATTTCACACTCTTTAGTTTTTTAAATCAATTGTAATTTGAAAACTGAATAGTTTTCGAAATATTCAAGAAAAACTACAAATGGGGGTTGAAATCCAAGATGGCGGCGCGCCCCCCCCCCCCCAGGACAGGAGATTTTTAATATGTTCATCAGGAGCCCCTCCCGAACATGTGTACCAATTTTCAAAACTATAAGATTTAATTCTTTTTTCATCCCCATTTTGGGCTTTCATTGACTGGACTACAAGTGTTATCTTAACATATGTTGACATCCCTGGATCTATCTCACCCTGGATTCCTTCCCATTCGTCGGTTTTCTTCCTTGATACATCCGATAAACATAGCTTTATGACTATGCTTTCGATTTATCGGATGTGGAAATGAAAAAAGAAGAATGTTTCTTTTATACTTCTCGAGAAAATTAAGCATTTTTTAAGGACCCTTTTTAAAAAATTAAGCACTTTTAAGGTGCTTAAAAATGGTTTTCAAATTTAAGCACTTTTCATGACGCTACGCACCCTGTTGAAAAAAAAAAGAATTTTCAATCACAAGGGTCTTTTTTTCTTAGCATTTCTTCCAAGATTCCAAGATCATTGTAAGAAAAAAAAGGGAGTGGAATTTTCTGTGAAAAAGCGGAAATTTTTCATTTCCAGAAAATAAAAAAAGTGGAAAGATCTCATCCCTGTATTACTTAAATCGTGTTAAGTTAAAAGAAGAAGAAAAAAAAAAGTCGCTACTTTCCCTTAAAGTGCTGACTTTTTTTCTACAAATTTGAGTACGCACCCTGTGGCAGTTCTAGTGTTTGAATAAAATATACACTAAGAATAGTTCCACATTGCTGAGGATGTTGAAAGAAAAAAAAACCACTCTAGACAATTTTTATGAGAACAAGCATTAGGATTTTTGAGGCTAGTGAATTTTTTCAAAGAGGAATCTGTTTTGGAGGATGAATTTTATTATTTTGTGGATTTCATGCCTGAAGAGTTTGTTAAACACAACTCTCCCAAGCCATCCTTGTATTAGATTTGGTGAAAGTTCCCTTAAATGCCAAGAGATCAAACAAGGGGGGCACATACCGTAACACTAAACCACTGTGGCTTCACTCCTCTCACTGATATGATGAATGTCTACTCATTTTGTAGACAGTATTAATCCTTTGTCAGACTGCATTATTATTGTATGCATGATGAATAGGCTGATTGCTAATGAGGGAAGATACGAATAGATAATTGTACAGACGACACCGGGACCACAGATATCATCTGCCAGTGACTTGAAGAGGAGGGAAGGACCTTGCTATTTCTCTCCATAATCTTTATCTTAAGAGGAGATAGTGGATTTCATTTAGCTGTTGCTTAATAATTAAGGTTTATTTGGAGATTGTAAGAGTACAGTAAAACTCAAGCTAACCGAACTTGGGTTAACCAAAAAACCTCCGAAATCGCAAATCCCAAAAACACATACTGTATTGCAAAGGATGATTGTTCAGGTGAGACTTTTTTTTGCAATGATATCCTCACCTTTTATCTTTTAAGCCTCCCCAAGAAGGTCAGCAGTTAATTTTAGAATGCTAAGATTAAAATTAGTGGGTATTAACAATACCAATTATGATATTCTTTACCAGTACGTGACAGGCACATTGCACGCAAC
>BGPR01016184.1:0-18486 GCA_013235015.1 Araneus ventricosus
AAGAAGTGGCAATTTTAAGCTGGTATACAGAGTTATTCCACCTGAGATTTGGACTTAAAAATAACCAATATTTTAAAAAGTAATGAATTTAAAAATTAATTTTAATTAAAATGAGATAATTTTTAAAAAATCCGAAAAAAGCAAGTCAATATTCAAATCTTTTGTTACCGTGAAACGGGGTTAGTTTGCACCGATTTTCATGACTTCCGAAAAAATTTCGAGATTAGTTACATGTATGTCTCTAAAAGAAACGCTTTTCTAATTTTTTCCTCTCTGAAGGATTATTAGAAAACTTTTTGCAGCAAAATTTCTATCATTCAGTGATTTAATAATTAATTATGATTTTTCGAACTTTTGGCGCAAAGTTTCCTCATACGTGGAGATACTTTTCACTCTTTAATTTCTTTCAGCGTGTTACAAGAATAAATTCTCTGGATGCAATTCGAGATATATTTATTGATAGCCTGGGTGGAAATATACACGAAAAATAAATTTCATAAATGCCTTATTGTAATTAATATTTTTACGTAATTCTATTCGGTCAAATCTGAATGGCGTTTTAGAAATCCTTTTACCCAATTTTTGCAGGGTGTGTTATTAATACATTTATCCATAAACGCACCTTATTAGTAAAATAAACGTTTATTATCATTTTAAGATCTATATTATTGACAGGAGAACCGAATTCACTGAATTGGACTACACATTGCGACGGTCTTTTCCTTCTCATTAGAGAAAGCCAGCTGATTTACATGCTTATTTATAAGATTTAGCTTTCTTTTGTAACAAACTGTTCACTAAAGGTACCAAAAAAAGTTTCTGTCTCTTTAAAAATACCCTAAGCTTGTGAAATTGCGTTAAATCAAGCTTCTAATGTCTCGAGAGAGAACTCCATATACTTATAAGTCCCTAACTTCCTTTTATACACCCTGGCAATATCCGAAGCTTAAGTAAACATTGTTTTTTTTATTATTTAATACAAAAATAAATTTAAAAAACAACTGGGGTTGCTGTGTATCACAAATTTCCATGGTGCAAAGTATCCCACCTTTTCGGTGCAAAGTTTCCCCAAGTCAGAAAAAAACTAATTACAAGTTAACTAACAAATATAATTGACATTCAAAGCAAAAACTGAAAGCTATGCTTATTATCCTTCACATTTAAATTCATTTTCCTTCAGAAATGTCATAATTTCCTCACCAGAGAAAGAATTTTCAGCACCAAAATTTTCCCTGAAAAATTGGCTCATTGTCTTTTCCTTCTGGAACCTTCTGAATGATTGTTATATATGTTTAAAGAATGAAATACACTAGTCAGGTTCCCAAGAAGCTAGAAAAAAATCTGAACCCCGTACACCGAATCAGTTGATCTCTATTTTACTTTTCCCACAAATTTGCCACTGGTGCAAATTTATCTCCACGAGTGAAAAGTAACCCCGATTTATGGCAATTTTACTAGCAGGAAAACTTCAGAGGAAAGTACAAAAATTTCATGAGGAAAACTCAATCCCAAGAAGCTGAAAAAACAGTAGAAGTGATTTCAGACTTCATGGTTACTTATGTTTAACATCGATAAACTTTGTCTATTGTGAAAGTCTGCGTTCCACTCTGGATTTAATACTTCACTAGCACCAATGTTTCAGTATCTATGCTCTAAATGTCGCTTATATAATCAGAACTATAAAGATTTCCAGTGCATTTATACATTCAGTAATTTTACATACAAAAAATGTAATTTACAGAACAATTAAAAAGTTATTTCACAAATGGGAATAATTTGTTTCGGAAGTTTGGCATGATTAAACTTCTAACTATTAATTCAATACTTGTTAGAATAATCGCTTGCTTCAGTATGAATTTAATTCTTCATGATTCACGTTTGTATAAAATTAAGTATCTGATTCGTCCATCGAATTGAAGAATTTTTGATATTTTAATAAATTATTAAGTCAAAGTAGCGATTAGATTCAGACAAAAATCACTTGGATACGCATACAAGTCGCAGATGTCTTGTATGTTCATATATGAAAAAATTATTAATGAATGTCCAAAATCATGTCGTATGATAGTAGAAGTTTAAAATGTTTCTTAAGTAGAAGAGTTAATGTTTTGTTATTAATCCCATTGAGCTTCTTGAAATCTTGGCTTAAGATTCTTGGATGAAAGATCTCTGAAATCCATCGAATAGGAAAATGATACATCTAAGAAACAATTCTGAAAAGGTCAAATAAGATGGCCCGAATAATTAAGTTTCATTCTATTGAATTATGCATTAACAACTCCAATCTGTGAAGGTCATCCATCACAAGAGCTATTGTGCGAATAATCGATGCGATCTTTAATTAAATCAATTGTACTTATTAATGGAATTCAAGAAAGTTGGGCATCACATTCCCAATTATGCAAACTCAAATCTCCATTTAATGTAATTATGAATAATTCTTCCTAGTCAGGATGAATGATTCATAATTACATTAAATGGTCATGGTTACATTAAATGGTCATGGTTACATTAAATTGTCATGATCCTAGGCAGATCCCGGATATTCGGACAATTCTAATTGTGTCGAGATGGTCGATTTATTTGATTCGGAACGTTTGAAACGTATATCACTGACCGATTCATTTTTTAAATCTCGATTTTTGTTTCGAAAACTGTTTTTTATTAAAAAATTTTATTAAATGTTTTGCTGAAATTTGCGTATTTTTCATTGTCTTCCATTCAACAACAACAAAAAATGACCATCAAATATTCATTTATACTTGAAGTGTATAATAGCCATTTCATCTATTTTTGTTTGTAAAAATGACTATCTAAAGAATTAATCCCCAAAATAGAATTAGTATTAGTCCTGTTTCTGTTATTTTTAGTGATTTTCTACCTATTTGTGTTGCTAATTTGTACAAGTTTTTTTTGTTACTGGTGCTTCGAGTTTCCTAGAATATCAGTGAAATAAAGCGTCATTTTCCATTATTCAACTTGTTGGACTGCTTTCAATTACTCCCGTGCTTCGAGTTTTCTAGAATATCAGTGAAATAAAGCGTCATTTTCCGTCATTCAGCTTGTTGGACTGCTTTCAATTGCTCCCACTGGAAGATTTTCTTAACAATATATTTTTGCAAATGTGAAGAAACTTAACTAAGTTATACTTATATTTATTTACGCTTAGAATTGCACTAATCTGTACTTATAATAGTTTTGATGATTTTCATTGATTTAAGAGCTATTGAGTAGACTGCTATTGTAAATATTTAAACAGGCAGTGATATATGGTTCATGAAAGGATTTGTCTGGATACTTTAACTCATATGTAAGGAAAAAATAGTTGCTTGTGAAGGATCATCGGGAACGAATTAAGTTCGTGATCGGAGATAATACTATAACTGCCTACCCGCACTCGAAAATTTGGGTTTGAAAGAACTTCTGTCTCTGAAATGGCATATGTGAGGACCCATTTATACTTAAGGAAAGTAAGTATCATCTAAAAGGGATATACGAAGTTGCTGATATTCACCAGGAATAGAATCGAAGTGAATTTCCCCGATTTGGAAGGTAGTAGAAGGGAAGAAATATCAAATGTCAGGTAGAAAATCTTTTTTTTAATTTGTACTTTTCCATACTGCATTTTTCAAAGCGATAAGAAAAAAAAACAACATTTGTATGAACAAAAAATATGTTCTATGTTGGTTTAGTTTCTCTGCGAGTTGAGATATTGTTTTCTAAAACCTGTGTTAGAATTTCGGTTTTATATGCTTACTTTCTGCAGACACCTGCCTTTAACCAATTTACTACTAATTTTTGAATAAAACAACTGCTAATTTTATTGAAATAAAAATATATTATTTTTATTGAAATAGAATGTATTATTCAAGCGACTTCCTCGTATACTTTCACATAATAGCGTCACTTAGAACGTGTGGTCAAAAATGTGCATTGGACAGCCGAACATTTTCGAAATTCATTAATACGGATCAACAAAAATTGTTTGAAATTTCATATTTCACACACGGTTACTTTTATTCCCCTCGTCTACCCAGCTCATCTTCAGGGTGTAAACTTTGACATTTAAAATAACGTACTACACCTATCTTGGGTGGAAAGTAAACATAAATAATACACATGAACATTTTAATCGAAAATAAATAGTATACGAAACGAAAAATGTGAATGATATAATAACCAGAAAACTGGAACACACGCGCCCTGACGTAGCATCTATGTTCTCAGAATAACAGCCGCCACAATAGCTCGCGTACTGAGGCCGAAGACCTAATGGCCATCACCAGCCACGGTTCGACCCCTCCCATAGCAGGTAGGTACTATCACTGGAAGGAGGATCCAAGTGCCCCCATTACTATACTCCCAGGGGAAGCGAGTGTCCGCTTACTTATGCGCCGGTCACTCATCAGTGAACTCGCGGTGCCCCTCGAGTAAAAACAAGTAAATAATATACATATAAACTACCATACATAAGTGTGGAATACGAGATGCACTCAAAAACCCCAAGCAATAAATCCGTTGTCTTTAATACAATTTGAAAGAAATTTTATGCATGTCGATTACTGGGATAGTTCTCTGCATATGGTATGACTGATTTTAAAATTTTCCCAGAGTTTGAAAATTCATATTCTCACTGGCTAAGCGACAACGCTCGTGCAAATGATCAGAGTAATTAAAAATATGCACCATACTCTCTTTGGATATAAGTGTATACTTACTTTTTAGAAACATGTCTTTATTTAGCTTCATACCTTTGTGATGAAAAGATGAAGAAAGAAAAATAATATTTTCTAGATAAAAGTTTTGCTCCTAAACAGGTTTACATATCTACCATTTTGGTGTAAACCACATCAGTGGCGTAGCGAGGGTAAGTTGCGCCCGGATCAAAATATGATATTTCGCCCCCATCTATCATCAGGGACTTACCTGTTGTAAATGTTTCTCTGGGAATTTTATTTTTCACCAACTGTCCATATTTGGTTTTAAAATGTGACAAAAGTATACTAACGTTTGGTTAGCATGACCAGCAGTTTAGCGAGGGTAAATGAAGCCAGTGGCAAGATATGATGATTTTAGACTCCCAGTTGTCATCAGTGGTCAGCAAGCTTAAAGGGTGCCTGGGACATGGTATTAATTTTATTTCGCATCATTATATTTTGATTTAAAAAGTGAAATAAACGCAGTATTGTTTCAACTTCATGGCTCCTCTTAAGACTGGCACCCGGGACATCTAAACTCTCTTGCACCCCAAGAATGTATAGTTACTTTATAATTACCCTGTACACTAACTTTTGGTTAGCATTACCAGTAGTTTAACGAGGGTAAATGACGCCAGGGGCAAGATATGGTGATTTTAGCTTCCCAGTTGTCAGCAGTGGCTTAGCAAGCTTAAAGGGTGCCTGGGACACGGTATTATTTTTACTCCACAGCATTATATATTGTTTAAAAAGTGAAATAAACTCAGTATTTTTTCGACTTCATGGCTCCTCTTAAGAATGGCACCCGGGACATCTAAACTCACTTGCACCACAAGAATGTATAGTCACTTTATAATCACCTCGTACACTAACGTTTGGTTAGCATGACCAGTAGTTTAGCGAGAGTAAATGGCGCCAGTGGCAAGATGTGATGATTTTAGTCTCCCATTTCTCATCAGTGGCTTAGCACGCTTAAAGGGTGCTTGGGACAAGGTATTTTTACTCCGCATAGTAATTTTTGCTTAAAAAAGTGAAATAAATGCAGTATTATTTTGACTTCGTGGCTCCTCTTAAAAGTGCCACCCGGGACATCTAAACTCTCTTGCACCCCAAGAATGTATAGTTACTTTATAATTACCCTGTACACTAACTTTTGGTTAGCATTACCAGTAGTTTAACGAGGGTAAATGACGCCAGGGGCAAGATATTGTGATTTTAGCTCCCCAGTTGTCAGCAGTGGCTTAGCAAGCTTAAAGGGTGCCTGGGACACGGTATTATTTTTACTCCACAGCATTATATATTGTTTAAAAAGTGAAATAAACTCAGTATTTTTTCGACTTCATGGCTCCTCTTAATAATGGATCCGGGGTATCTAAACCCCTTGCACCCTGGTCACTACGCCACTGAACCGCATGCTAAATTTCATTTATCGTTTTTGTTGATTCTTTGAGGTATCGTTATTACATTCACACGGACTTATTGACATGGGCATACAGGCATAATTCTGAACAAATTTTATTCAGATATCGGGATTTCTGGTTTCGTGTCGATTCATTAAAATCCCGAGATAATTTTTTTTCAATAATTACATGGCTTTCTCCAAATTTACTTCGAGAACGAGAAAGTAGGGAAACCGTGTCCCTTTCCTATGGAAAAAAAAACTATTGCAAAAAAATCTTGATTTGCATGCGATATACCATTTTAAAATGAAGCTGTTGTAAAAATAAGTGTTTGCCATATCTGATCAATGTTCTAGGCATTAAAAGCTTTAAAGGTATGATTAAAAATGAAAGGGGTAATAAATTCGTTCATATTGAAGTGTTAATTGGCTGTAAATTTGTCTGTAACCATTGTTACAATACTACACAGAATCCATTTCCTTTATTTATCTTTTTTTCCTCGTTAATGCATATGCCTTCAATGCAAATATTTTCCTGTTTTGTGTGCACAGTGACATGTGCATGACCAACGCAAGTAGACGACTTCCCAATATGTCGTCTATTTTCGAGGTCGTTTCAACTCAATTTGAATAGCTGAACTTGCAACGTCAACCTCTGAATAGCCGACTCAAACATCAAAATATGAAACAAATTACCGAAAATAGTCTTATTGAGCTTTATTCAGTAATTTGAAGATTCTCTATTAAATATATCACAACCGAAATTTATATATTACCCTTCATCTCAATATATTAGTTCCAATAGTCGTAGAATGAGCGATGCTTTCTCAGTAAGGAATCACATTTTCAACTAAAAGAAAAATAACTCAGGTTTTCTGTTTACGGTCGATAACACAACAATGATATTAGGCGAGCTAGAGTATATATTAGTATAAATCGTTTCTGAATATGTTTTAAAGCCAGTTATGTGTTATTTTTTGATTCAGTAATGAAACCTTATATTCACTTCATCTTATATCTTCATATCATTCCTAAGTTTTGAATGAAAAACTGATTAATTTCGCAAATAAAACAAATTTAGCAAAATGCACTATTCTACATATGCGAGTAACTTCATTAGTTTCCTAAAATTTATGGAAGAACAGTTACCAAACACAATTTGAAAATCAATGAAAATTATAGTCTCGTTCTGATCGATTACTTAATTTCACAAATTGAACCCCCTTTCTCATAAACGCAGCTGTATACAAAGAGAAAGCACTGTAAATCTCAAAAAATTCCATCATAAGATTTTCGACGTTTTAGACCTTCCCGAAAAACGATTTTTTTTAATTATCACCGTCTATCGGTTTGTGAGCGAACATGATAATTTAAAAATACAACAAGCTAAGTGTACAAAATTTGGTATACACTCTTTATACCAAAATTCAATGAAATTTTGGACAAAATCCATCCATCTATCCTAACTAAATTTCACAATGGTTTGATAGGAAGGAGACGAAAACTATAGCCGGTAGAGGTCGCATAACGTTGAGCCCGGTGGGAAGAACGAAAACATGAAGCCGTCAAGTTTCACAATAATTTGACAAATTGTTGAAGATTTGACTTGTGGATGAAGGCATGTAATGCCTAACACGATAGGGCGAGCAAAATATGAAGGGATTGAACACACCAGGCTTCTCGCGCACGTTAGCAGTAGAGACCGAATTTATGGCAATGTGGTACTCTCTAAATTCCACACGAGTTTTGTAAGCGAGACCCTTGAGGTAACTCCTCAATGAGAATAATTAATCTGAATTAATTACTTCTCTTTATGTTTGCTTGTTTTCTCTGGTCCCATCACCTCAACATTATGCGTCCACTACCGTGTATAGGTTCCATCTCCGGCCTGTCAAACTATTTTTATTGTCCCCGCTGACCCTGTTTAACAAAGAACGTAAAGCCCAAAGCTAAAGGGTGTTTACCCAAAGGGTGTAAAGCCCAAAGCTAAAGGATGTTTACCCATTGAGTGTAAAGCCCAAAGCTAAAGGGTATAATGCCCAAGGATGAAGGGTGTAAATCCCAAAGTTAAAGGGTATTACCCAAAGGGTGTAAAGTCGAAAGCTAAAGGGTGTTTACCCAAAGGGTGTAAAGTCCAAAGCTAAAGGGTGTTTAAAACCCAAGCAAGGTGTAAACTAAAACCAAAAGGCTAAAACCCAAGCAAGAATTGTAAAACCCAAGCTAAAGTCTTTACCAAATAGTGTAAGAATCAAAAGCTAAAGGTGGTCTTTACCCAAATGTAAAGTCAAGCTAAGAGTGTGAAATTATAATCCAAAAGCTAAAGTGTGTTTACCCAAGGTAATTGTAAGCCGAAAGCAATAGTTATTCCTAAGGGTGTCCAAGCCCAAAGCTAAAAGTCTTAAGTTCAAACTTAAGTGTAATGTGTTGCCACTAAAGAGATGTGTAAAACAAAACACAAGGGTGTTTACAAAGGTAAAGTTCTAGCGTAGGTCAAAATTATTGTATCATTTATTTGAATTTTCATTTCTGCTCCCTTTGGGTAAGCTAGGTCGGCGTGGGAAATAAAAAATAGTTTCACAGGGCGCCGACTCTGAAATGCTTTACACCCTTTAGGTGAACAGTATCCGTGACGTGTAAAAAATGTTTGACAGGCCGGGTTTAAACCTTACCGATGTATTAGTGGACCGCATAATGTTGATCTGATGACAGCGCAAAACAAACAACAAACAAAAATGAAATGGAGTAATTTTCACGTATGTCTTTTTTAAGGAGGATTCCTCAAAGATCCTTCTTAAAAACTTGTGTGGAATTTGCAGAGAACCTGTCGCCATATTTGGTCTCTACCTTACTCGTGTTTCAGAAGCCTGGTATCTTCAACTTCCGTTCACCCCATAATGTTTGACATTACGTGACCTTCATCCATCTGAAGTTTTCACCTCTTACCTGGCAAACTCTTACGAAACTTGGTCGGCTTAACTGAGATAGAATAAATATTTATAGAAATTGAAGAGTAAATGAAGGCTTCTAATGCAAACGATATCAACTTCGAAGAATTCCCAGAACATTCATGCTTAACTTGGCTGTGCTATTTAAATCCGTAAATTAAACATTCTCGTGTATTTAAGCTATGTTCGCCCAAAAGTAAAATACCTGTTAGAGAGTGATGTATTTGCTTTGAGCGTCGGTGTGCATAAAATAAAAGAATTCACTAAATTAAAGTATTCAAATCCTTTACCCTTAAAAGTAAAATTCTATTTAATGGAAGTTCCTATAATACCCTAAAGTATTTCCTAAAATACTTTTCTCTACAATGAGTATTTAACGCTTGAATTATTTTACTTTTATTTCGGATTATTAATACAATATTTAAATGTTATTTTCTTGTAATAATTTTCAAACACAATGATTCTAGTTAAATAATGATAAAAATTTTAAACACAGTAATTCATTAAATAATGTTAGGATGTGTATTATTAGTTTAATTATTAAATTATGGAATAAGTTATATCTCAGACATCCTTTTAAGACGGAAATTCAACTTCAAAATGTGAAAATATATTTACTGTTCCCCCCTTTTCAAATAATAGAAAAATATGATTTATCGTTTCTTTAGACTGTCCATGAGAATACAGATTTAGTCCTCCCTCATTAATAATCATTCTCCCCAACAGAATTGGAGTGATTCAACAGCAAAAAAGATTGAAACTGCCTGCTGGTGATTAGAGGTAAAACGGATTAGTTCATGACGTAGAAAAATTCCGTTCGTTAGTTATATAACAGCTAAATCAGCCTGTGCGCAGAGGAAAAAAAATTTTTGATACAGCAACTCTACCTATCGTAAGGAAAAGAAAAAAGAATGTTAAGAAATTTAATCAGAATTTCAAGTTCTAATCAAATTTGTATGAAAAATATGTTTGTTTTGTTTAAAAAAATCTCATTTCGAAATATATATTCGCCCACAACTAATCTTCTTTTCGCAAGAAAACCAGCTGTGCCACAATCTTAAAGTCTTAATGAATAATACATTGTTTTTGAATGCATCTTAGTAAACCCACGCATCTCAACCCACTTTACTGGCAAAATCAAATCATTGCTACATTCTTATATATCGACTAAATTTAAATTAAGTTTATGGAAACATTTAATATATATAATGTGGTTGAAAATAAGTAAGAATTCACTCTTTGAATAAATAATGATGTTGAAAGCTCTCAAATTTTAAAATCCCACGCGTTCCTCAAATTTTTCTTGAAGACGACGACATATGAAGCAATTACAAGAAACAGAATAAGAACGAGATGAAGATGATGGCACAAGATGAAAGTTATATGGAAAGATGCTAGAGAAAAATTGAGAACATTCACGAAATTCCTTCTGCCGAGCACTACTTATTAATATAATATTAGTTTTATTACGATATGAAATTTCATCATAAACGAGGTCAATGACCAGAAGATAATTGAAAAATCACATTCAAATCTATTTGTTATTTAAGTTATTTGTTTCGTGTTATTTTAACTTTAAAAAAGCACTCGTTTTTAGCATTACTTTTAAATAAAAGATTTATTAAACTTTAAAGTCCCCAAGTTGCCTTTAAGCAATATACCTAATTTTGTCTTGTAAAATCTTCGGAATGAGAATGAAGCTCTAATTCCTGTTGTTGCCAATAGGGTGCATATTGTTACAAAAATCTTACTGTGGGTGTATGGTGTAAACAGTCCAACACGCAGGATAATGGAGAATGATGGTTAATTTACAAATATGCAGGAAAACACGTCGAACAGGTACAGGAAACAATAGTTCTTGCACAGATTATCAATTGAACAGACAAAAATTCGCAGTTAATAACAGTTCAGCACTTTGATATTTAGCAACACAAACAGTCAGAAAATAACTAATAACGACAATAACAGCACTTTCAATAGCGTTCAGCTCACCAGCTTCCTAGCTCGTACTGCGGAAGAAACTCTCAAGTCGTTCCAGTGGATAAACACTACTATCGCTCTGCGTCTAACAACTTACTAACTCGCACAGCGGATAGAACTCCAAAGACGTGCTCCAAGGCGATCCCAGTCGATCAACATCCCCCCGTCATCCAAGCGCTCTCCTTATATAGTCTCCTACGGCAGGCCGTGACGTCACATGGAATCATCTAGTACATTCAAGCGTATCTCCTTTCCTAATAGAGATATCGAGAAGATTCCAGCACCTTTGCGATCCCATATTTCGCTGCCAAAGTAGCGAAATTTGTCGCTAAGATGGTCGCCAAGGTCAAGGGTCCAGATGTGGCTGCTGCCCGTCATCCCATACTTACCCCTATAAAACTCTCTTCCCAACCATAAGACTCACATTGCTGGGAAGCGACTTTCCATGTTTGTAACAATATTGAAATATTTATTAAATCAATTTACAACATATAGATGGCAGCGTGAGTGCTGATCAACAAATATGAATAAATTGATGTTTTTCACTTGAGGTTGTATTTTTTAAATTTGTTTGTGCGCTTGAGAGTGCCATATTTTATTCTACAATGTTGAAGACAATTCCTTATTCGAATTATTATTTATTAAAATTCATCTTTTTTGACATTATATAATTTTATCAAGGGATTATTTTTCTGAAATAATGTCTAGTGTTTTCAATGGGCAAAAAATTGTTTTCCTAACAAAAAAAACAAATTTAGAACAAAATTTGCTTTTTTAAGTATTTTCCCCATGTTTTATTCAAGAAATGAAAGTCAAAAAACATTGTAAATTCAATTTAAAAAAAAAATCGGGCTTTTAAGGGTTAAAAACCGATTATTTTTTATGGTTGTAATTGATGGAAAATTAAATACATTTCAATGTTACTGTTCTCATTTTACGAATTTCACATTTTCTGTAACTTAGTCATACATATTCAATAATTATTAATGATAAAGTAATTAATGCTGGTCTAACCTGATCAGATATTACTTACTTTTACATCGTGAATACGGCATTTTCGTGGTTTGAATGCGAGAAAACTTATAAAAGATTCCATCTGGGATTTTTAGTCACTTGGTGAAATATGATTTACCAGTTGGGTCCTTTCACGGGGAAGTACCACGATTACGTGGATGAGAAACCGCCAGATACTACATAAGCGAGTTCTCTCTTCCTAGGTGAATATAGCAATGTTATGGGGTTTAGCAACCTCCACTCTGATGACGGGATGTCTCTTGCGGAATGGTTGGGCCATGGCCGGTGATGGTTATTGGGACACCACCCTCATTTTCTGTACTAACGTCGCTACGACTATCATTCATATCACCCAGGATGTTAGGCAAGATGGGGTTAACTCGATTTCTGGTTACCAGTGGCGTCACCTTGTTCTTCCTGCAAAATGTACCCGTCAAGACGTGCCATATGCAAGAAAACTTTCCCAAATGAGCTAAAACTAGTCATGGGTAAAACGACCAGTAACCATTCCTTCTCTTAAAATACACCGATGAACTGGAAAACTGAATTACTTACAGTTAAACACAAAAATTTTTAATGAAATGGAAAAATAAGTTACTCTTAAAGTTCATTTAAAAAAGTATTAGAGATGTAGAAAAGAATCCGGCCTTGCAGACTTTCTCAAGGGTCACCTGCAAGCAGTGATTTTAAAATTGGATCTTTTTTGTGAGAGGTCTGGATTTTGTCCAAAACAGACAGACATCTAATCCTCGCTGTTGACGCGCCAACTGCGTTTGTCGTCTTGGAGGGGTGGCCAAATGTTTGTAGCTAAAGGTTGTGTACTTTTGGACAGATCCATTGAGGATCTGACGGCGTAATGACGCCTATAAGTATAAGGATCACTGTTTTATGTCAGATACCTGAACAAACAGATTTAATGGGATATTTGTGTAAAGAAGATTGGTGCAGGACCTGTCGATTTCTAAAGATGCCTGTGAGCAAGGGGTTCAGTATTTTCCGCTAGATTCCTGACTAAGCATATTGGTCCGTATTAAAAACTCGTATTGTAGGGGGCTTCAAGAAAGGATAGTTGGAACAAAAAACATGACGGTAAGCTGTCATTTTCAAACAGCCGCTGATGTTACTACTTTACTCGAGTGACTCTGTTCCGATTTTCAATTTTTTTTCGTAACTTCTGTTTTTACCCTTTATCTCTAAAATAAGACATTAGTTATGTTCTTCACATATGTAGTTACCGAGATACAGAGGATCGCGTCACCAATTCATGCGTATTTTTGCCCAAATTTGCGACTCGGTAGTCGCTGAACTACAATTCCGTTTTTCAATTTTTTTTGTAACTTCTGTTGTTATCCCTTATCTCTAAAATAAGACATTAGTTATGTTCTTAACATATGTAGTTAGCGAGATATAGACGATCTCCCATACAACGTTTTCTATGGTGTTTTGGCGTATGAATCAGATTCTTTCCTGAGACCCCAATGGGAGAAACGTAGTCCTACGTTAAAAATCCGAGATTATTGCTAATTTATAACAAATCTATAAAATTCTTGCCTCAAAATTATCTACATAATATGTTACAATCTTGATATGACTTTTATTTTCTGTTAGGTACATACAGTTCTGTTTCAACACAGCCCAGCCATTGCCAGTCGGATACCTGTTCGTCTTCAGGCGATGAGGATAATCCAACTTGCGTTGAGCAGAGATCCAGGTGCTGGTCAACAATTCCGGCCACCAACGCCACGGATGTCGCTGCACTAGTATCAGAAAAATGCTCCATGACAACAAGGAGCAACTCCATTGCCAACTGCAGGTAGTTAATTTCATCCAATTTCAATCTGAATCCTATGTTTGGACGTAATAAGAATTATGTATAATTTTCTGTCTCAAATATATGCTTTTATAGCATTCTCATTATGGAAAAAGCAACAGCAAAATTGTTGCTAAACTAGCACTGCAAAACATTTTCTTTTACTTCTAATAAATTACACCTTCCATCGAGGGGAATGGAAGAACTTTAAGATATCAGTATAAATCTTATATACGAAGTGTTAACTAGAAAAAGTACCAAAAGAGATAAAAATAAAATCCAAATATACAAATTTATACAAAGAGAAAATCTGACTAACAAGGTAGCGAAAGAGAGTGAGAAAAAAAAAGGAATCCAAATATACAAATACCAAAGCAAAACTCACTGGTTAAATATGTTCTCTAGAATAGGGTGATAGGTAAAAATGGAAGACCAAGTTTCAACAAACAATAAAAAAAGAAAACAATAAAAGATAACATAACACATAAGGATAAGATACAGGGATTAAACTACTTAAACACGCACTCCTGCAAAGAGGTTAAATGGTGGCATATACAATAGAGGATTAACCATGTTGGGGGTCCCTGGCGCTATAAACTTCTTGGGACCTTCTGAAAGTATCATACATATGCATTAAGTCATTAGGATCACTAAGAATAGGATGAACATTCTCGAACGATCCTTAATAGGCGTTAAACAAAAATTTGAGGAGGAAGTGAATAGATATCGGGAACCGCCGGCTTTCAGTTTCCACCACGGAAATTACTCGAAATAGCTGACAGCAATTTGCTATCTGGAAATTGAAAAGTAATTCTAACTGAACTGATCTATCAGTACTAATGACAACTGAGTTATCTGATAATCATTCTGAATGAAAGCTTGCCATTCAGTCTAATAAATGAAATGACAGTTTTGTGAGAAGATTTTTTTAAATAAAGAATGGATTTCTTCCTTAGGCTAGGAAGTTCTGATAGGCTGATGTTTATCCATCTGCAAGTGATTAAACACTAGTCTATCTGAACTTGGTTTCTACATCTAGGTAGATGGAAATTGATTTTGGGAGTTTCTAGAATAACTTAAGTTACCACAAGGTTGCAATATTAAAAAAATCTTCTTGTTTTTGGGGCCTCTTAGATATCGGATCTCGAAGCGGCCGCCTGGTGTGCCTGCCTTTAATCCGCCCCTGGACATATATTAAAATTTTTGGAATGTATCAAAATGCGAGAGTTATACGTTAACTCTTTAATCCCGAAGCGTCCTTTTTCTTCTAGCCCCTTTAAAACCGGGCCTTTTTGGGAGGATACGACATGAATTGTACCCTCGCAACCTGAGTGGTCATTTACCCCACCCCCTGCTATAACCTTCCCTTAAGGCGCACAGAAATGGGCTGTGGTTGCCAAGGATAATTGGACCCCCTGCTGGACTTATCTGCTAAGCCATCTCAGAACCTCCCCTCCCTACAAAGAAGCCAATTGCCTCAGATCGGCCTTCGTCGGTGTTATGGAGAAACTTTCAGACCGCCCGGGACCGCATCGCTCGGTGTGAGAGGGTTAATGTATATGAACTGCAGACCAGAAAAATATTAATATAAAATAATATTTTCTTTGTTTCCAGGGCCGTGAACGGTGAGGGTGAGCCCGGCGTCGTGACCAGCCCGCGTACCCCGCTCTTGTTCGACCGGCACCGTCTAAGCGAAATACGGGAGACAGAGTCAGGGGAGGAACCCCAGAAGAGGGTGGACGACGAGATATACGGGTACCTCGTCTTCGACACAGCCTACGACGAGCAGGAACAGAGGTGAGTCCTTCAGAAAGGTTCTTCAACCTGCCCTTGAAACCACCTGCACGCTTGCTCACAAATATATGAAATTATCAATGCACAAATATTGAATGAACAATTACACGAATGAAAGACTTTTGTACTTTGAATTTTGCAAACGCGAGTTAACCAGAAAATAAATTGCAATAGATTTTAACATCAATTTATAAAACTAAGGTGGATTTTTTTGGATATAATAAAAATTATTCCACGAATTAAATAATTATTTAGAGAATTTATGTGAATTTTGAATACTAGTAAATGTAAAGGAACATTTTTGAGTAAATTCTTGTAAAATATATGCTAAAATACTTTTATCTAAATTTTTTCGTAGTTATTATTTGTTTATAATTAATAACGAATTAATTTTAATTCCATTGTGAATGCTTCAATATTTTTACTGCTGATATATAATTTTCAGTCGAAATTATAACTTCGAGTGAAGGGTTGGTCTGGATTTGAAAACAATTTGGTTGCATGTCGTGATTTTGCATACAATTTCACAACATCATATTGCCTCTAGTTTTCGAAAAGTAAAAGAGTTTTATTTGAAAACTAGCCGCCTTCGGCGACCAGCTTGTTCGCCAGGTATATAATTTCAATTAAATCTTTTATCTATAATTTGATATTCTTGAATCCCTCCACAAAGTAATTTTAAATTTCATTTGTGATAGACATTCAACCCATGTTCTTTCAATAGCCTTACACTCCTGGCTCCAAGTTCGGGGTATATAGCGGTCGTAAGTAACCTGACACCTGTTAATGAACGTCCCTAATGGTAACAAGTACCTGTCGGTGTCATATAACAAACATCTGCGCGCTGTCAGCATCAACTTCACTCTCTTATTTCTCTTGCAAAATATGCATTTGATTTCAACATTAGAATGGCTCTGCACATTATGCTTCCAGCAGCATGTTAGCTGGATGAAAATATAATTATTAAAACATAGCATTAAACATTAAGATGTTGCCTTAGCTTTCAACAATGGAAGAGAAACACGCAAATAAATATTTATTGAAACAATGATACCGGTTTGAATCGCGTTGCAACAATGAAAAGTATTGTTTTAAATTATACCAAAAAATAATTTTAAAAAATTATTAAAATTAGAGAAAAAAATTGTACGACAACTTAATTGATAGCAATGAAAAGTTAATTTTTTTTAAATTTTCAGATGGTATAAAAATAATTTTTGTGCTGTAATATGTTCGGATGTTATTGAGGGAAAATGCCATAATTTAGCTTAATTTTTAATTAGTGAAAATTCTAATTAAAATTTCAGGAAAACGGCTCCGAGGTGCACATTCCCACCCTCCAAGGTATGTTTGGGCCTAAGCTAGAGTAGTAGTCTGTCCTTCAGAGCACGAACACACACGCGCGCACACACAGATACACAGGCATTCTCTTTTATTATTAGTAGAGATAATAGAAATTTCTTCGGCGTCCAACACTGCTTTCACAACGAACTGAAAACAATTGTTTGGTTAGTGTTGAGATATACATCCGAACGCCTGGTGGGTAGTTGATGCTTTGTTAGGGAGTTGCTGCTTTGTTAGAGAGTGATGCTTTGTTATAGAGTTGATGCTTTGTTAGAGAGATGATGTTTTGTTAATATTTGTGAAATATTGATAGGAGTCTCTTTTGGTTTGCTGAAAGCGTTTGACGCTTTGGCGAGTAGGCTAAGTGGAGGATACGAAAGAGTTGTTTATGATTGTCAGATTAGCCTCTAGGCTGATTTTTGCCTCTATTCAAATGAATGCGAAAATTGAAGAAATCTCGCAAACTTTACCTTTAAATGAAATATCGGTAACTAAACAATGTTTTAAGGTAGAAGTTATTATGGAAAAAAATTACATATTTTTATAGATCTCAAGTACAGTAAACCACCGTTTATATTCATTCGTAATCATTGTAATGATAAAGTACTTCGTTTATACGACGCAAAGCTTCGGTTATACGAATTTTTTTTCTTGTTCTAAAATGTGAAATTTTCCTTCTTTCTAGTGAGTGGATTGTAATAAAGATATCATGGCTTCGAAACTATTTACAATTGATGAATTAGTAGAAGACAAATTGTCTGGTGCTAATTTAAGCCATGATGAAAAAGTTATTGCACTTTTCTTTAAAAACGCAATGGACTCCATTGAAAAATTTAGAACTCATTTGTTTCGTCAAAAGAATAGTGAAAAAACATTCAATGAACTTAATTCGATTTATAATGCCATACTTAATACTCGCAGATAATCAGCACGTCAGACGACGGTTAAAGATTTCCTTAATTAAACATCTACCTGCATGAACATAAATCGTATAAGATATGTATGATTAGTAATTACTTAATACTCGCAGACAATCAGCACGTCAGACGACGGTTAAAGATTTCCTTAATTAAACATCTACCTGCATGAACATAAATCGTATAAGATATGTATGATTAGTAATTATTTAATACTCTCAGACAATCAGCACGTCAGACGACAGTTAAAGATTTCTTTAATTAAATATCTACCTGCATGAATATAAATCATGTAAGATATGTATGATTAGAACTTATGGTATGCAATAGAGGTATGATTTTTGTCGCATTTATGATAAGAGTTTAATTTTAAAATTTAATTTTTTGATTTCTCTACCATGTAGTATCATATTAGTACTATTTTAAAACACTTTACAATTAATACTTTTAAATCAATTTGCATGAGTAGAATTAAATTTGCAATAATTAAAATTGTTTAATAAAATTTCAGTTATACGCCGTTTTACGTCAGCCCCTTGAAAACTTATAAACGGTGCTTTGCTGTATACGTTTTCATAAATCAAGC
>BGPR01016184.1:18496-34617 GCA_013235015.1 Araneus ventricosus
AATATTTATAAATAAATATATTCAGGGAATACAATGGTGTTTGGAATCTCTCTAAAACTACAGAATGGTAATCCTATTTTTCAGTTAGATACACAATGATCCTTATGAGCAGCTAGGTGCGAAATTCCACCACACGCACATTTGACGTATATTTTTATTCAGTAGTTAGTATATTACTTACAAAATACTATTGGGACGTTTACACATAAATGCTTCCTTGAATGTAAGTACCTATGGTAAAGTTACTTTATATGGACAAAGCACGATACTATCTAAGCTAATACTTTTACACATGATGTATGTACTGTTGAGTTTTTAATTTAATAGAAAGATGTACGCCTTAGATGTACATGGGCTGTGCTTAACTGTACAGAGAGCATCATTTTTCAGCCAAAACAGAAGCATTTATTTGGTAAATATAAATTACGTTAAGCACATAAACACACGGAATTTAATTTCAGTGGCTTCTGGAAAAGTGTTTGTAACAATAACTTTCAAATGTTACGTAAATAATAAAGGAGATACCATATAATAAATTCGTTTTGATTGATTTTCAAATTATTCAGTAGAAACTAAATAAATATTTTATAAGTAATTAACTTTTAAAATCATAGAAAATTAATTAAACAAGGACATTCAGCGTTCCATAATAAATTACTCTTACATCGCGCTTGTTTATTTTTAATAATCAGTTTTAGATCTTATGAAAGCTAAGCATGATATTTCAAAATTTAAACAAATCATGCTAAAAATCAATACTATCATAGCTTTTCAGCTCAGTAGAAAAGTTAAACAGCAGATCAGAAAATGGCTTATATGAAGTATTCTGAATAATATCGTCAGATAAAATAAATTATACACAAAATGAATTGAAGTATTTTTAACCTAAATATAATTACTAATTTTCAAGAAAATAATAAGAAAAATCATTACAAAAATTTATAGCTATTAGTTACCATTCTTTTAAGCAATACAAGTAATAAATTTGATACAAAGCAATAACTTCTAAAACAATATATTTTGCAATTAGATATTTCAGAATAAATTAAATTAATATACAAATTCTTAAAGCAAAATTATTAATTCAGAATTCATTATTGAACTATGCTCTCCCCAACTGCGCTAATATGAAGGCAGCGAACCTACATTTTCCCCCTTCACTACAACTATAAGAAATTGAACAAAATATCACAATCATATCTTTATGTATTATATACAAGAATAACCAGTAGAAAAATCTGCATCACTAATAGCAACTCAATGAATCAATGTACATAGTGTTAAATATGGTAAAACAAATATACACGGTGACAAATACAATATATGACGGTAGAATATTTCTTATACATACACAATTTATTGTTCGTTTGAATGAATAATTATGTCGGAAACAAACTACAGAACACAGTGTGCGGTAACACAGGACAGATTATGTGCGAAAACGTTACAAAAAAGTGTCCGGATGTGAATAATGGAAGAAATGGTACATTTTGTGCAAATTAGTTGAGAAATCATGAGCTGTTTAATAGTCAAGTAAGGAACCAAGCCTGCTTGGCAATTTAAGGAGTAAAATACTTTATAAATTAAACGGCATCTGGTCGAGTGGAATTTTCGTTTTCAAAGTTTGGGAAATATCAATCTATGACATCTGATTTTTTAAAAATAAATTCTTGTTGAGATTTGAACGGTTATATTTGAAAATGCGAATGTATTTTTCGGGAATAATACATATGGAAACATTAATTTGAATCAATAATTTTATATTTTTTCGATTACCGCTTCAACTACCTACATTATTTAAACATTTTGCTTACATTGCTACATTTTAAGAGACATTCAAATGATGCTTCCGAGCAGGAAAGCAACTACTAGAGAAATCGGACATTCAATCCATCATGAAATATCTGAATTACATTTAGTGAAACAACACTGCTGGGGGACATAATGGCATGTTTGCCAGCGTCTTATGTAGTTACTGCTTAAAGTTCTTGCGTATGTTTCTGTATAATCAAGAATCAAACCATTGTTAACATCAGGCCAAAAATTAGCAACCCGTTCCATATGAATGCTTAATCGAAACAAATCAGCTCGTTCTGTGAAACAAGCAGTGCAACATGAATGCACTCTTTTTCGCCAAACAATTAAATCTTTTTAGTCAACAATTCAGTTGGTGTAGCTCAAATGTAACTAAAAAGGCACATTTTTCCCTATCAAAAACAAACTAATCAAGGCGAATATTCCACTCAACCCGAGCAAAACCAAGGACGAGACCATTATAGGAATAAAGGTTGGATTCAAGGCGCCCTCACCCACACCATCATTCTAGGATGGACAATGGACCCAATCTCGCAGTTCACAGTCCTCGTCTTCCCATTGACTACAAAAAGGGCGTCTTCAGCAGTGGTGGCCATGTATGTGCCGAACACCCCTGCACTGACAATGGGTCGGTTGCTGTTTCCCCAGGCGGCCAGGCGGGGATCGGAAGGTCGTCCAATTCCAGTGATCATTTCCACTTTGCCATCAGAGAGGTCCACGAAGAGGATGTCCTCCTTAGAAGACGATGTAGCGTAGAGGTCGTAGGAGTGAGTTGTCCTTGACGGGAAGAACGCCACATCGCTAATCTGGAGGGTTGTTTTCACGTCAAACAGGAAACGAAGACCTGAAGAAAAAAGACAAGAATTTAAGTTACTTTTTAGGACAAAAACCATACTAATTTATAGCCTTTAATCTGCGACTTGAATCTTTCGCGATTGACTTCTACTCGTTTTCACTATTAAGTTCCATTGCTTCGTTAGATGCATAGTTGAAGTGTCCATTAATTTCATCCTCTTTTATTTAACGTTCTTGTCTCGAGTGGAATCTCATTTTTGTTTCAAACAATTTCGCGGAATACATTATTGTTGAAATAGCAAAAGATGCCCCGACAATATTGCTAAGATATCATACATATTGTGCGAAATCTCAGATAGCATGTATACTTGCAGCAAATTTGGTTTTTCTTGATATTAGCTTGTCATGACAAATTTGATGTGGCAACTTTGCAGCGAACTTCCTGCAAAGTAACAAAGCATAATCGACCAACCCACTTGCAAAACAAGTTTGCTGTGAAGATGTCATGACGAATTTCACACCACGATTGCAAAACAAGTTTGCTGCAAAGATGATAGCACACTCAGAGATAATATTTGTCTCTGTTTTAAAAAAAAACATCCGATTTTTATTAGCATCTTATAGACCATCCTTCTTTTTATTAGTTCAATAAATCATTGATAATTTGTGAAAAAACTAACTTTTTTTATAAAAAAAAAATTTGAAACAATTTCCATCTTTTTACTAAATATAGAACTCGCACTTTAAAAAAACTATATCGCTTTTTTCTTAATGTTACAATTTTAAAGTTTCTAAACAAAATTAAACCTAAAAAACAGTCAATGTTTGTTGAAAAATAATAACTTACATTTTGCCCCATTTTTAAAGTAATTACTTTCGAACCCTAATTTGATAATTTATTCTACTAGCAGAACGTAGTTATTAGCGAAAATCACTCTCGATTTGATTTCAAATCATATTCTCAACACAAAATTTAAAAAATTAATGAAATCAAGAATTAGAGTTTAAAATAAATCGTATGCGCGATCTATTATCGCAATCTATCTTCTCCTCTCGGAGTCTAGATGACTGAATGGTTAGGGCAACAGATTTAGAAAGCGTTGTGTCGCGGGATCAAAACCGAGATTGTGTTCGTAATCTGTTTTTGCTATAGTTTGCAATGAGGTTGACGCAACAAGCTTGCGGCAAGTTCGACTTGTGGTGTCTAACTCGCTTGCAATAACTTGTTTCAAGCTTGCACTCTTGTGTCGAATTTGTTGCAAGATTGTAGATTTGCGGAGCAACTTTGCTGCAAACTAAAATTGCTATCTGGGATTCAGAGTAACGAAAATCATTGTCAAATTATCGTATAATATCTTTGTGTTAATAGGGTTATAGAGTGATTGAAATTAATTACATTGTACTATTACAGTAATGCATGTAAAAATAAGCATTATTCATATCTGTGTTGCATTCGCAGGCGTTGTGTCCAAATAGCCATACGAAATAAGCTTGTCCTTGAAGTATTAGTGTTCATAAGAGAGTCGGGAAATTACTCATACCTACATAAGTTTCAATTTAACACTCTTATCTCAAAACTATTCAGCTCTTAACTGATTGTTGATTAGCGCCATGCTACAAATCGCCTGTTGAGAATCATAGCGGCGAAAGTCCATAATTCATCATCTAGAGAAAACAGCATTTCGAAGTGTATTATTTTGCATAGAGTGTGTCGCCCTCTGGAGGCAAGGAATTGAGATATCCTTTCTCTTCTTTTGTACTTGAAAAAGGATTAATTTAGTACTATTTGGTGGCCTTAACCTGACAATCATATTTTTTAGGGCAACTATGATACTAGGCGAAATATACTTCATCAAATGTTCATTATGAATTATTGTACGTGTTTTGTGAAGCTATACAGTACTACTACTACTACTGTCTTTTGTTATATAGAAAAGATCTTAAAAGAAACTAAAATTACAAGATCTTGTACTAAAGTGAATATTTGAAATAAAAGAGTTAAAACTTTTTTCTGGAATAAAAAATAAAATATGCACATAGAGTTCCTGAAAAACAAAGATACTTCTATAAAACCATAGAATCAAGGTTGCTAGATTTTTTTCTTGTGAGCAAGATCCATATTAGAAAAAATGATGATTGCGTGAATTTCATAGATTTTATACCATATGAAAAAATTTTATAATACAGAGATGCAATAAAAATTCATGAACACATTGCCTTTTTATAATATTTAACATATTAAGGTTTTCAAAAATAAAGAGTCGAGTTAAAGAAATATAAAACAGATTAGATGATGATACATTTGTAAAAGGATTTGCAAAGCAACGGATTAGATGCAAATATTGATAGTTAAATATCAAATATCATTAATTTTAAAACATTCGTTTTAAGGATTTGAATTAAAGTAAGGTGTCTCACCGTCTTCCGTAATCTCTTGAGCCACAATGACGACACTGTGGTCATTGGCTTTCAGCGTGACCACTCTTCTGGAGTCAGGAGACACGTGAGGTCGACCGAACAGAGTCGTACTGTGCACCAGAACGGTGTCCGTCAAGTAGTCCAGAACGATTTGTCCGGTCGGACGTCCTGTTACAGGTTCCAGACACTCCAGAATGACCAAGCCACCTATGGAAGCCATTTCAGATATTAATAATTAAATGTAAGATAGAGCAACTGGAAAGAATTTACAATAAAATTAATATCCCAGATAGCAATTTTAGTTTGCAGCAAAATCGCAGCAGTCTTGCTCTGCAAATCTGCAAGCTTGCAGCAAGTTTGACACGGCAAAATTGCAAGCTTGAAACAAGTCTCCATGAAGAATTTTAGTAACTACAGATAACACACCTAGTTCGATGAAAAGAGTTTAGAGAGCTTGAATTTATAGTCATATAGAATGATTTATTTCAACCATTTTGGCATTTTAAAACATTTGAATTACGAAGAATAAATCGTTCCTGACATTTGATACACGCTTTAAGCATGAATTTGATCATTTTTATAAGATAATTTATGCATAATTGAAGACAAAATATCCTTTTTTGTTAGACAGAACATTTACTATTTCATTCAGAAAATAACCCAAAAAGGAAAATAGCCATAGAATAATTATTTCTTTCAGTCAGATGAATGCTCAAATTATATTTTACTAGCTGTTGTTTCATTAAAATTTGAATATATTTGATTTGATTTCTCAGTAGAATTATTAGCAGAGCAATGGAATATTTAAATAGTTTTCTTGTGTTAGATACCATGGTCAAATGCTTCTGAAACCAGAGTGTCAATGGATAAACATTTTCATCTCATGAAATCTATAGTATATGCAAAGCTGTATAAAATGCTACATGAAGACATTTAGGGCACAGAAAGGATATGCATTTAGGAAATTAAATACTGCCTGCCCTCTTGCATCAAGTTTATGAAGATAATTTTTTATTTAAAAAATGTGCTTTTATAAACAATTCAAGTATTTTACAAATAGCATATAATTAAAATACTAATAACTGAAAAATTAAAGAAGAAGTAAAATATTAATTTGGGTAAATGAATTATCTGATGAAGCATATTTAAAAGCTGGACAACTTTAGATAGAAGCCATTTTTATTACAAATTGGCAAAAATAATATAAAATTCTATAATTTTACCGAAAGAAGCGAAGTCAGCAGATTTGGGCGCGCAATTGTAAGGAGTCAAATCCACTGTCTTGAGGTATTTCATGCCTTGCAAGTCTAATTTGTACATCCCTCTTTGGTTAGTATGCACAACGTAGCCATACTTCCATCCATGGCCCAGGTCTTGGGGAGACGGCACAAATAAACCACTCACCTGAAGTACATGAAAGTAAGTTGTGAATACAATTTTAATTTCGGATTGTATCATGTTTATGACATAAAACATTTTAATAAAAATGCCTCTATTGCATTATGAGATCAGAGTATTGATGGATAAAAATATCTTATACAAACATTCATGCTAAAAATATTTCTGACTGGATCATGTTTATGACATAAAACATTTTAATAAAAATTAAAAATGCCTCTATTGCCCTATGAGATCAGAGTATTGATGGATAAAAATATCTTATACAAACATTCATGCTAACACTATTTCGGACTGGATCATGTTTCTGACATAAAACATTTTAATAAAAATGCCTTTATTGCCCTATGAGATAAGAGTATTGATGGATAAATATATCTTATACAAACATTCATGCTAAAAATATTTCTTGCTGATATGCAAGTGAAGTGCAAATGCCGTAGGAAATAGTTATAGGTAAAAAAAGAAGAGATTTTCTTGAAATCTGCTTCATTGAAGGAAGTCTTAAATTGGACTTATACTTTAGAAAATACTTTTTCCAGAAAGCCATGAGGTGATTTTTCTTAAGATATCCTCCAAAGATACCAGGTTGAGAAACGATGGGTATATATGAAATGCTTTACAAAGATTGACATTGCTTTTGTTTGTTGCAAGCCAGGATCATTCTGTACGGTAGTGAATCTTAAACGTTCATCCCTTGTTCTAAACGAAAATATGTATTTTTGCATTCCTGATGGTCTGATATTTTCCTTAATTGAAACGTCAAACGTGTTTGTGCAACGGTTTGAATAATTGTTTGATTGTTTCCTAATATATAGAAGTTTTGTCATTAATCATCAGTTCAGTTCGTCTGATAATATTTTTGCAGCTGAACAGAAATATCAGAAAAAACTGCACTTTTCGCACACTATGCAACATTTCTTATGGAATGAAGTATATAAGGAACAGAAATGTTGCTTAATGCTGAGAAAAAAGTGGTTTTCTGTTTTAAAACTGATCTCCTGAATTGCGGATGACACATTCGATAGCAATAAGATGTTACACAACTCGGGAATTTGAACTATGTAGCGCATCGCTCCACTAACTGAAGAAACATCAGTTGGTTTAAAATATAAACTAAGCTATCAATAAAATTCTGGTTTCATATCCATCAATTCTTTGTAAATATAAACTATTTATCTTCATTCATTTGCGAATTGATTATTTTTAAACTTGGTCTAGACTTCTGAAACTCAGCGTATTATCCGTGTATATTTGTTTTATTTTTGTTATACGATATTACCTATGGACGAGTTTTCTGGTTTGTTTCTTTTGGATTCACAGACCGTTTTCCGATAACCCTCCGATTGAAGCAATCGCCAACTCCATTTGGATACTGTATCAAACGCCATGTTAGAATCAGTTCTTTCTTTAGTACAACAAGCGTTGAATTCTATGTTCTTTGAGTTCGCGTAATCCTTTTTATATAACGTGGTGACAAAGGCTCTTAAAAATGCTGAACTGAAAATGGAACGATTGTAATTAGCTAAATTATTTGGTTAAAAATTTAACCGTCATAGAAGTTGCCAAAAAGAGCGATGATGAACATATATTGCAGCCTTTTCAAAAAATTATGCTCTTATTTTAAGTAAATATTGAGACCTAGAGCAATAGAAGCATGAAATTTAATATTTTCAAAGCATCCTTATGCTATAACATTAGAAAACACTACTTTAAAAATCAATTAACGTCTTCAAACAGAGTTTGAAGATTCCTATTGCCTTAGCATTACTACCGGAAGTCTATGGTTATGGCGGAAGTCCAACTTAATGCCAATAAACAAAGCAGAAAACTCGTCCATATGTGAAGTATAGAAGAACATACATAAGTATTGCGTTATATGTAAAATTCAAGGATAATGCAAAGTAAACCATTTTATTTTGTGTGAGCTGCTAAAATAAAAGTTTAAAATTTGCCCAGTGTCTGAAATACAAGATTAATTAGATGCACGGAAAAATATATAATCCATGGCAATAAAACAAAACATAGCACCTATATATGAAACAAATGCACAATATGTGGAATGCAAAATTAGAATAAAGAAACATTGTGCTACAAGTGAGATGCGCAAAAATGAGAGAGAAAAAAATTGCATTCTATATGAAAATCAAAAATATAAAGATTATAAATTGCGTTGTTGATTGTTTTATGAATGTAATACAAAACAAAAGCAAATCTTGTGATGATTATGAAACACCAAAATTAATTAAAATAAACTTTAAACAATATATATAAAACAATATAAAATAGAAATATTGCACTAAATATGAAATACCGCAATCAAGCAAAACATAGCTACATAACACAATATATGAAATGTAGAAAAGAATAAGAACTTTACATGTTATTAAATACGAATATAAAGGAGAAAAACGATTTCAAAAATAATAGTCAATACAAAATACTCTCTTGTCTACTGAAAAATGTTGTGAATTTGTTACTAGTCGACTTCGGCGAGCAGCTTGTTCGACGGGAATATGATTTGAATTGAATCTTGCATCATTTTATATTCATGGTCCTCTTAACAACGCAATTTAAACTTCAGATCGTGGTAGGTATTTAACCCATGTTCTATAAGTGACCTTGGACCCCTTCTGTTCATTGTCTACATAAATGTTTCTAATGGAATCAAATAACTGACCATGTCATGTAATCTGTAATTCCATGTTGTCGGCACTATCTTCACTTTCTTATTCCTCTTGTAAAATATGTATTTGATTTCAACATTAAAATGACGCAGCACATTTTATGGCCAGCGGCATGTTAGCTGGATGAAAAAATTCTGAGAAAAGAATGAACTCATAGCAACCATAACAATTCAGCTTAATGGATGTATTTCTTAATGTAAGCAAAGCAATATCTCGGAGAGCTTGGTTTACAGATTTCACAAAAATTTTGATGAAATAAAATATGAAAGCAAAATGTATTAGGATATTATCTCAGTTTACAACAATGAAAAAGAAATTTGTAATTAAATATTTGTTTAAAAATGAAAACGGTTTGAGTCGCATTGAACAATGAAAAGTATTGTTGTAAATTAAGCCAAATTATATTTTTTTAAATTTATCAAAATTCAAGAAAACATTTTATGGGAAATTTATTGATATTATTGTAAAAGTAATGTTTTGCACTTTCAGAAGATGTAAAAATAATTTTTGTGTCGTTATATGTTCGGAAGTTATTAAGGAAAAACGCCAAATTTCGCTTAATTTTTAATTAGTTAAAATTCTAATTAAAATTTCGAAAAAGGGGCTCAGATGTGCTTATTACCACCCTCCAAAATATGCTTGTGGCAAATTTCATGGTTCTACGTCCAGCGGTCTGACCTGTAGAGCGTAAGTACACACAGACAGACACACACATATTCTCCTTTGTTATTAGTAGAGATGAGAAATTTTGAGAATAGAGAACTTTTAAAAAAATGAACTTCAATGATACACTAACTACATATAAATAGCATATGAAATCCAAATGAAACTCTTGACAGTTGACACTTTTGAAAAGATATTATTGCTAACGTGAATGTAGGTGTTTCCCTCCCTCTTCATATCATACAGCATTGGACAGTGGAATGGAAATCTCTGATCAGAATAATTATTTTTCCTTTGAACTTTTAACTGTTCTCATCATTGATGGCCTCTTTTCGCTAAAATCTAGGAGGCTAAGCATGTCCTATGATATCTTTATGATAATATTTGTCTTGCTTTACGTCTTTATGTTAATGCATAGACCGAGAATGCTAGTTTGTGATAAATGGGTTAATAATAATCAGTATCGCTCTACTCTGAAAATGAAGAATTTCTTTTTGCATATTTGCCCTGGAAATTTCATTTCTAGGTAAAAAAAAATGAAGCTTACAAGGTCAAAGTGCCCATCTACTGGTTCTGGGTGAACTGTGTGGTGCTTCTTCTTTTGGCTTGCATCTCGAATGATTTGGATTGTCTTTGTTCCTCTGTCCTGGTATCCTCTCCAGCACAAGACCCATACCTGGTCCAAATTAGGAACATAATGGAGTTCCACAGGAAACTTGTCTGTCACCACCACCTTTCAAAAAGAATTTTCTATGAAAAATCATTTTGATGCTTATTGAAATGTTTGTATACATAGACAACTAGCAAGTGAATAATAAAACAATTTTTCAATTATTAGAAAGATAATAAATTACAAATTATGATCACGCACCGTGGAAACAGAACTACAGTCATGTTCGTTAAAGTCTTCAAGAATTGAGATTCTTAGAGTTGGCTTAAAATCAAATTAGAATTTATGATGAAACACCGCGATAAACGAACTACAGTCATGTTCGTTAAAGTCTTCAAGAATTGAGATTCTTGGAGTTGGCTTAAGGTCAAATTAGAATTTATGATCACGCACCGCGAAAAATGAACTACAGTCATGTTCGTTAAAGTCTTCAAGAATTGAGATTCTTAGAGTTGGCTTAAGGTCACTAAATGTATGTACATAGCAAGAGAATACAGACTCGGGGCATCTTTTCTGAAATAGACTATAAAATACTGCGTTGATAAAATTTGCCCTGGCGTTTATCATGCTGGACTTTTTAATATTTTTCAAGGAGAAGCTTCGAGTACAAGGATGAGAAGTCGTCAAATGAGTTTTCCTTCCTCCTGGAGGCCTAATAAGTATAATACACCTAATAAGAATAAACCCTGTAATTACTGCAGAGTAGTGACAAATATATTCATAAAAATACATTTCTACTTACAGACTGGATATTCCTTCTTGAATGTACTCATTAGTTAGTTCTTTCAGTTCTAGAATTTTCTACAAAACTTGACATATGGTGGATTCAGATTTAAAGTCAGGCAAATCCATGGTTTTTTTTTACATTTCGCATTAACTCTGCTATGGTAAAGGAGAAATGTTCTATTTTCTGTGTTATAATGATTCAAGTTCGTAGTTAAATTTGTATCTAACAGCATCAAGAACAATTAAAAGTACACTGGTATTTTAAATGAGGCTAATCAACTTTATGTGTTTTCTCAGAGATGAATCTTGGTTGAATTTAAATCTGAACCCTCCATACATAATTTCAAGAATTAAATTGAAAGTAAGCTCATAACATAATGTTTGGTTATGAAATTTTTGATATCTCTTCTTGAAAATTTATACCATATTCCTTTACATGAAATAGTAAAAATTTGTATTTCCCTTGGATCGAATGCAGTAATTGAAATGGAGCATTAATGCAGTAAATAAACCAAAATATCCAGAAAAAGACAAATACAATTGTTACATAAAACACTCCATATTAATCAGCCTTTTAGTAACATTGGGATTACAAGCATATTCTCAGCATGGCAACTTTCTTTTTAATGTTAATCCAGAAATTGAGAAACATTATCCAAAGAACAGTTAAGAAGACATATTTTACTTTAATTAACCCTCTGATTCCTATGACCGTTCGAATAGAGACCTCAAAATACGGGAACGCCCGAGTTTCTCTTTCAAAGATAAGGGAATTGCACTTACACTCTCAAAAACCGCAATGACAGCTGTCACTCTCCGAATTCTAAGAACCCCCTCCCTTGTTCCTAAAACCCTTCTGGGCGAGTCACTTTAGCTAAGAATTCGCGCGCTGCAGGTGTGAAATCCATCACACTTAACGAAAGGGGGTGGAATCATCACAGTGATATTCGAACGTTTCGGACGTCCACCGTTTTTTGCTTGAAGGGACGGTTGGGACGATTCCGAATCGATAGAGTTAATAAAACTAAGGTCATGTTAAAATTGTTCCTGCTTGTCTCCCTATTATTACAGATTTTTATAGAACCTAGTTCTTTATAATACCGAAAGTTTTGTATTGCCGCTTCCAGAACACACGCACATGTGTACAATACATATAGACTCAAAAATGGCATTATGTATAAATTAATAGTTGAGAAGGAGTGCACTCACATCAACAACCACCATCTGCAATCTGGAGATGATAAGTATTCTGTCTTTATTGGGCTGAGAGGCGTATACATATCGGTCAGCGACATTGATGGCGGCTCCCCAAGAACAGTTCAGTCCCCGGTCACCACACACGTATTCTTGAGTGCCTGGAATGACGTCCGTGCTCTGGATTTGGTGGTAAAGACGGCAGTTGTCGGGTTCATACACAGACACGCCCCAATCGTGGAAGGCAAAGAAACGGTGGTCTAGGTGTGGAATGCCTGGAGAAAAATGAAAAGTTTAAAAAAAAATTTAAAAAGCTTATACAGTAAACTCTCGCTACAACAGTATCCTATACAATGATAAATCCCTCTACAACAATAAATTTTTGTGGTCCCGGTGAATTTGCATAGGACATAATGTTAATCTCCCCTCAATATAACGATATTCTGTACATCAATAAGCACCTGTACAACAATGTTTTTTTAAATCTCAAGGCATTTTTTCCCTCTGTAACAATATTTCATGGAGGATAAGCAAACTGATAATGCGAAAATTCCAAAAATGGCGCTGTTTCAGATAACTGAAGAAATGTTGAGACTTCAAAAGTCTTTAACTCAGCTTGAAGAAAAAAAGTGGCAAAATGTCTGGAATTAACGTGGAGGAATATTTAACAAAGGATGATATGATCGTATGGTTTTTGAAGGAGTTACTGAAGAAGACAACCCATTTCGTCTGGAAATGGAAAATGATGATGATGATGATACAGATACATCGCAATCATTATCAACTTCAATCTTCAATCAGTTCAGTCCTTACGGGCAATTTTTTGAAGCCTTTCATCAACCAAATCATGATCATTTTCGTGCATTAGACTCTATACAAACCTTGTTAGTTGACTTAACAGTTAAAAAACTTAATAAGCGAACGAAAATATTGGATTTTTTTCGATAAATAAGAGTCTCAGGCATGTGAACTATTTTATTGTATAGCTGGATTTTAAAATTTATATATTATAGATAAGGACATCCGAAAAAAATTAATCTCTTGCCACATCTCTTTAGGCGAAAAATGGTTTGTGGCACAACTTTTGTGTAAATATCGAGATCCCTAAATTGGAAAAAATTTAAGCAATTATGGACAAAATAAATCTCAATTTAATCTTGTTATTCGAGGAGTTTTAAAGAAGCATTTTAAGTAAAAGTGATTTATTAACTATATTACAAATATTGAAAAATTTACGGCACGAATTCTTTGCAAAATTTTCTGCTTTATTCTATAAAAATCTCTGACAAGTAGTCTGCTTAGTAGATATAATAGTTAGAAAACTATTTGTGTTGTTTATTATTATGAGTAAAATTTCAAGTGCTATCGAATTTCAATGAACCGAAATGCATTAGTTAATTAAATTTTGTAGTTCAATTTGTTTTATTTTTGTATGCATTTAACATGATTCACATTTAATAGAGCTCATAATTTGATTTCGTATACGAAACAATTCTCTTTTTTGATTATTTTATTATAAAATTGCAAATATTTTAAGTATATAAGAATTACCGATTAAGAAGTAACTAGATATTTATTTAGCCTTTTTGTTTTGAATTTCATTAAAATAGTTTCAGCTAAGTTATGATTCTTTTATTTAAAACATTTAATTCTCTCTGAGTTATTAATTTTTCATTAAAACATCAATAAAAAATACAAAAAAATAAATAAACTTTTTTCTATCATCTTAATCCTACACTTCAATGTCTTTCTTATTTTCAAAACAACCGTTTTTGATTTTTTTTTCATAGTTATGAATATTACTTTAAATATTAAACAATGAGAATCACTTATTTTTTACTTGAAGACGGAAAGTTTTTTAGCAAAAAATAATAAAATAAATTTATTTTTTAAATAATTAGTATTATTAAAAATTTCTAATAATTAATAAATTTTTATTATTTTTCGGGAAGTATTATACTCATTTATGAAGATTTACACAATTTTTTTCTTTAAAATAATAAGAAAGTCTTTTAAATGACGATTAACTAAACCTAAATTCTTTATATTTCTTGCTAATCAAAATTTTTACTGAATTTAATGTAATCGGAAATTAAATGAAACAGAAAAATGATTCGTTTGGGTACTGGTACAACATATTTCTTTTTCAACTTAAGGTATCCGAACAGTTGAAAAAGCGATTTGCGAAGAAATATTCAAAAAATTTTTCTATGATCTAAAATGATCTTATATTATAAAATGATCTCTTATGATCTTTTTTATGATTTTTTTATGATCTATTTATTTGACCTAATGTATTATTATATTTTTCAAATGCGTTTTCTAAAAAATTAAAATTTCACTAAAATTGGTCTACGAAAAACGTGATATCTCCAAAACTATTCATTAAAATTCTTTGAAATTTGGTGCACATGTGTTAAATGCATTTTAGGGTGTAATAAACCGCAGATTTAGTGATAGCTTTATTTATTCATGTTTTTCAGTCACTTTCAGTTTGACACATAGGATAATTTTGGTAAAAATTCAACGACGCCAACTTTGAATGTTCATAAAATATTTATTTATTAAAAGAAATGTTATTTGCGGTCTATATATACACACGAAATTAAAATTAAATATACCCCATATTCTTTCAATCGTGCTTTTTTTCTTAACATTGAAATTTTGATTAAAATTCTTGAAAATAATTATTATTTTCAAAAATTACTGATGATATATGAATTTTTAATTCTAATTGTGATTATTTAAGCCTATTTTTGTTATTTAGCTCTGGAAATCTTTTCTGTGCGTGCTTTTTAAAAATATTTCCTCCGAACCTAGTTGGGTACCTTAAGTAAAGAAGAAGTGATCTTATATGTGAAAACACATAGTGATGAAAGTTTTCAGATTTTTATGATTTTTTGCCATTATTAAAACACAATTAAAATCCTAAAATATTTTATTCATTTCAAAGCAACAAATAATAATTAACTCAAAATAGTTATATTTTTTAATTTAGGAATTATTAAACGCTTTTTACCTCTCCTGTGTAAGTTGAAAGATAAGGAAAATATTTTTTGAACATTTTTCTCATTATTCTTTTTGAGTTTATTTTTTATCGAAACATTTTTCAAGTCATTATTTCGAATTAAAAAAAAATAAATCTAACTGAACATGAATTGCACTGATTGATAGAAAACGAACTTATTCTAGATTAGTTGATACTATTAGCCTTCCGTCGGGCGCATCTAATCTTTGAGACGGAGCATCCATATATATATATATAACCTAAGTGCGGGTTTTATCGAGAAATGTGTGGGACCTCTAGTAGGTTCCTGGCTCCCTACTAATCACACTAGGGTGTCGTGGTTTATTCTGTATTGCTCTTTTGTTATAAGTGAGAGGCACGTTAACCTAGTACCCGATTTCGTCTGTATTATTATTTTCAAAATTTTTTCTCAATATTTCTTTTTCATATACTTGCAGAAGTTCGTTTACCTGTTCCCCAGCCCCTAATTCACTGATATTGATCGTTATTTTCAATATATTTTTGCAAAAATGTTGAATTATTTCAAGCTCTCAACGACAACAGAATCTTACGGGAAAATAATCTTCAAGTTGCTTTTAACGTTTTTTTTTTTATTATTTCCACAAATTTTTCTCAATATTTCGTTTTATAAAGTTGCAAAAGTTCGTATACCTGTATCCCAGCCCTAATTCACTGATATTGATCGTTATTTTCAATAAATTGTTGCAAAAATGTTGAATTATTTCAA
>BGPR01016185.1:0-35098 GCA_013235015.1 Araneus ventricosus
AGCGCCACCTCTTTGCAAATCAAACTTGCTGCAATTTTGCAAAACAAGCTTCCTGCAAAGATAGCACAATAAAGAGATAATTATCTTTGTCTCTGTTTTAAAAAACATCCGATTTTTAATAGCATCTCCTAGACCGTAATTCTTTTTTATTAATTCAATAAATCAATGATAATTTGTGAAAAAAATAACTTTTTTATTAAAAAAATTTTGAAACATTTTCCATCTTTTTACTAAATATATCACTCTCACTTTAAAGAAAACTATATCGCCTTTTTCTTAATATTGAAATTTTAACGTTTATAAACAAAATTAAATCTAAAAAACAGTAAGTATTTGTTGAACAATAATAACTAGATATTTTGTCCCATTTTAAAGTAATTACTTTTGAACTCTAATTTCATAATTTATTCTACTAGAAAAACGTAGTTATTAGCGAAAATCGCTCTCTCTTTGACTTCAAATCATATTCTCAACTCAAAAAATTAATGAAAACCAGAAAATAGTTTAAAATAAATCGTATACGAATCGCATCGAACGATGTTTTAGCGAAATCTATCCTCTCCTCTCAGAGTTCAGCTGGCTCAATCGTTAGCGTCACCGCTTCGGAACCGGGAGGTCGCGAGTTCTATCCCGGGTTGTGTTCGTATTCTGTTTTTGCTATAATTTGCAATGAGTTTGACGCGGCAAACTTGCTGCAAGTTCGTTTCATGGTGACTTCGGAGCTTTCGTTAACTTGCTGCAAGCTTACTGCAAGCTTGCACACTTGTCATGACAAATTTGTGGCAAACTTGCACTCTTGTCATGACAAATTTGTGGCAAGCTTGCTGCAAACTAAAATTGCTATCTGGGTTTTGACCGATGAGAAAGAAACGAAAGTAGCGGTATTATTTTATTATGTATGATTTTGCCGCCCCTTTCGAAATGCCGCTCAGGGTGGACCGCCCCCTCCGTCCCCTTCATCTACGCCACTGCACCTGAATGTGAAAATAAAAGAGCTTGATGAAAAAAAACTGTTTGGATTTTAAGGAAATGATCAACTATTTCATCTGTCAAAGGATATTTCCAAATTCAATATTTTCTAGTCATAATCTATAGTGATATTTTTTCTTTTAAGAAAAGATTCGAAATTTTTTACGGATAATTTTTAGGTAATTAAGATGATATTCACATCTAAAAACGCAGAGACTTAGACGTCACTTTTCCTGTTGTTAACGTGCGGAAAAAGTGACGTCTCCCAACCCAACCGGGGGTACCAGAATAGACCCGCTAAATGCGTCTTTGCAAGATCAAATGGATTGCATTGATTTATTTAACGAAATCAAAATTTGTCGTCGAGTTTTGCATAACAGGATAACGATATTTTAATATTTATTTAAAATTAATTTATATGAACTCTATTCAAACTGTGTGAGTGTGTGTTTGTGTGTGACTGTTCTGAAAAATTTATTGACCTTGTCTAAGACTATAGCTGCTGAAGAAAAATCTTGCTCATAATTCAAAATATTACATATATTTTTATTTCTTTTAAAGAGTTAACATTTTAATTACCTTCAAAATCGTACATAAATCATATATTTCAAATAAATGTCATTTTCACGTATTTCTTAAGACCTTAATATATCAATTTGTGAAGTGTAATAAATAGGAAAATGCAATAAATTATTTTGTTATACAAAATTAGTTTCAAGGCCCCGCAAATAAACTTTGCTCCAGGCCCCGCTTTTTTTCGGGTCGGCGCTGTTACTATTTTAACTTTCAATGCATGCAAGATCGAGTGCCAGTCTTAGAGGACAATGGAGGCAAAATATAAGAGAGTTTTTGTCACTTTTTAAAGTGACAAAAACTGAATGAGAAAAAATAATATGCCCAGGGTTCCATTTACCCAGATAGCATGCACATTTGCAGCAAGTTTGATTTTTCTTGATATTATCTTGTCACGGCAAACTTGACGTGACAAATTTGCAACAAACCTCCTGCAAAGTAAGACACCACAATCGACCATCCCACTTGCAGAACAAGTTTGCTGCAAAGTTGATACGTTACACTCACGCACCACGACCTGGATACAGTTGTATATATCTGGTTTTGATCTTTGTCTCTGTTTTGTTCCCTCTGGCTGTGTGCTAGGAGAATAAATTATGAAATTAGGGTTCAAAAGTAATTACTTTTAAAAATATGGGACACAAAGTAAGTTATTATTTTTTAACAAACATTGACTGTTTTTTAAGTTTAATTTCAACATTAACAAAAAGGCGATATATGGTTTTATTTAAAGTGCGAGTTCTATATTTAGTATAGAGAATTTTTTTAGATGGAGAATTTTCAAAAATAATTTTTCATAAAAAGACCTAGTTAGTTTTTTTTCAAATTATTATTAATTTATTAAAATAATAAAAAGATGAATGGTCTAGAAGATGCTATTAAAAATCGAATGTTTTTAAAACGTAGACAAGGATCAAAACCAGATATATACTGTATTCAGGTCGTGGTGTGTAAGTGTGCCGTGCCGACTTTACAGCAAACTTACATTGTAAGGCGGGTGATCGATTATGCTTTGTTACTTTTCAGGAAGTTCGCTGCTAAGTTGTCGCGTCAAGTTTGTCATGACAAGCTAATATCAAGAAAAATCACACTTGCTGCAAGTGTGCATGCTATCTGGGGGATGTTCTTTTAGTGGACTTGAATCTGTTCTGTTCATTGTCTACATAAATGTTCCTAATGGAGTCAAATAACTGACCATGTCATGTAACATCTAGTTGCACGTTGTCGGCGCCATCTTCACTTTCTTATTTCTCTTGCAAAATATGCATTCGATTTCAACATTAAAATGGCGCAGCACATTTTATGGCCAGCGGCATGTTAGCTGAATTAAAACATGCTGAAAAAAGAATGAAAACAAAGAAACCATAATCATTCAGCTTACTGGATATATTTCTTAATATACGTAATATCTCAGAGAGTTTGATTTACAGATTCCATAAAAAGTTTGATGGAATAAAATATGAAAGCAAAATGTATTAAGATATTACCTCAGCTTTCAACAATAAAAGAGAAACAAGTCAATTAAATATTTGTTTAAACAATGAAAACGGTTTGAATTGCGTTGCAACAATGAAAAGTATTGTTATAAATTATGACAAAAATATATTTTTTAATTTATTAAAATTACAGAAAAATTTTACGGTGACTTAATTGATATCATTGAAAAGTTAGTTTTTCGCACTTTCAGATGGTGTAAAAATTATTTTTGTGCTGTAATATGTTCCGAAGTTATTAAGGAAAAATACCGAAATTTCGCTTGATTTTTAAATAATTAAAATTACAAAAAAGGGCTCCGATGTGCACATTCCCACCGTCCAAAGTATGTTTGTGCTAAATTTTGTAGCTCTAGGTCAAGCGGTCTGATCTGCAAAGCGCCAACACACAGACACATTTTCCTTTATTATTAGTACAGATAAAACTTTTGGCAGCTTGCCTTCTCAGAGACATTTCGGTGATAAACTAACTTACAGCGTAATATCGATAAACAGGGCTAGATTATCAAATAGCCAAAGTAGATAACTACCTGTGGGCCCGCTTTTCTTTTTTCTTAGCGGTATTTTCAGAAAATTTCATCCTGTGCTTCCAATTGATTTACAAGGGTTGTTGACTCGAACTTGTTCAAATTAAAACCAAATAACGTTTATGCATCAGAACATTATTCTTAGAATTTTTACTTTCTCGTATACAAAGCATACAAAGAGAAAGTATTGTAATAGTCAAAAAATTCGAACTCGAGAGAGAGAGATTTTGATAAATTTCCACATTTTAGATCTCCCTGAGTCCGAAAAACACAATTTTAGAATTATGTCTGTCGGTCTTTGAACACGATAACTCGAAAACGGTTTGTATTAGACAGATGAAATTTGGTATGTGATCTTTCCACCAAATTTGAAGATTTCTATCATATTTTGGAAAAAACCCATCCACGGTAACTCTGTTTGTCTATCTGTCCGTGTACATGTGAACACGATAACTCAAAAACTTAAATAGCCAGATAGATAAAATTTGACACACAATTTTATCATCAGGAATGTAACTCAGTACCAAACTTTGGAACAAATCTATCAAAGGGTTGATTGTCTATCTGTCTTCATATTCACACGCATGTGAACATGATAACTCCAAAACCATTGACTTAGATAAATAAAAATTGGTACAAGGTCTTCTAATCCTAACGATATATGCTGAATTTTCGCTTAAATCGGTTGAAAAAAAGGCATTCAAATTCCATATTCGTTTTTTTCCCCCACCATACCATGAAGCAAGTTCATATTGCGTACTAGCGCCCGCTTGGCGCATTTTACTCCCGATTGGCGTGTTTTATTTCCGCTTGTTTTGTAGTTATTACGTGTTGCCGCTGTCTCTGTCTGAGGGTAAGTAATATAAATATATAACCTGACCCCCCGTATAATTTTTATACGGGAGGTCAGGATTGACACCTTTGTTAGAGAGTATACAAGAAAGTATAGGGGAGACCATTCCTGCTGGTTTTTCATGTTTTCAAATTCGCTTGCAGTTTCAATGTGGTCCATTTTATTATTATCAATATTGTTATTATTTCCCTTTCTTTTTTCAGTCGGCTGACTGACTCGCAAGTCAGCAGCTCTGGCAAACTTTGAATTAGAGTAATGAGATTATATTAAAAAAGCTTTATAATTTCTTTACCATTTTGTTTAAAATTATTTTTAAATTTAAATATTTTTTTTAAATTCTCGAGATACCGAAAGAAACTCTCTTAAATATGACACACAAATAAATGTTTTATTACTTCAGTTAGTCGCAAAATTTTTTATGTAAAAGTTATTATATAGATATTAAATTAATATAAATAAAAAATATCTGGCTTTGGAATTTGGGGAAGTTAAAGGCGCCTCTCCCTGATATCTTGGTCTGCTTACTGTTGATGTTGTTTGAGACGAATCATCACTTCGGAGTCAAGACTGTTTGATGGACACATTGTCGTAATGAATCCACTTCTAATCATTATAAATCCGCTTAAAAAACGATAGTTGCCCTCACATTTAATGAGGATATTGCAGATGCATATATGCATCATAAATTGAGCTCTTTGTACCATATATCTATTGAACTTGCTTCCGTATCTCATCTTTCCAGTGGCGAATCCAGGATTTGGGTCGGGGGGGGGGGGGGGGGGTATAAAAAAAATTTGTTTCGTCGTGACGGACGTCAGACCTTATTACTATAGGCAAATTAGACCTAAATTTGGCTCGAGACGGAAATAATTATTATAAAGCTAATTCTTTCTGAAATAGGTTCCTTACGTCCCCCTGTACTTCCCCAGAAAAATCCCAAAAAATCAACCTTGGGCAACACCCCTAAATTTTGAGTAAACATCCGCCATCTTGGATTTCCCCTGAAGCGCCATAACTCAGCAATGGACAATCATAGAGAGGTGCTGTTGGTATCAAACGTTTCTGTTTTGCAAGTATAACTCATTACTGCAATAAAGAGTCTGAAATAGAGCGTTTATAGAATTTTATTAACATAAAAATGTTTAAAAACATGCAGAAAACAGCATTTTTTCACAAAAAAATTAATTTGTTTGAAAAAATAAAACTTGATGAAAATAATTTAAAAATCAAAATATTCACTAATGAATAAACAAGTAGTGTTCAATATCGTTCATTAAAATCGTCTTCAATTTGAATAATCCTCTCCGGTTGAAGCGCTGGTACGTTTGACTTGGACATGCTCCTCGGTATCGCGTTCATCCTCGGATTCCGGAATACTCCGATTGAAGCAGCTGCCAGTACCTGCTGTCGAACCTTAAGGAGATGCTTTTACATTTCAGTACTGGGAGTGACAAGTTGTATAGTGAAAAGCGTCTGCGTGAGCTTTTATCAGGGCGCTACGGCAATACCGTTCTTATTTCAGCCAGCACGAAATGTTTCGGGACTGTTGTTTCTTTAAGGCCAGTTGCCTAGAAGATTTTAACGGACAATTGGTACGCCGACCGAAAAAAAGACGCCGTTGATGGAAAAAAAGATTATTGCTGCAGCTATTAGCATCCTCTATTTCCTACAGCGAGATCTGTAAGTATGAAACTTCCATGACAATGAACATTTTAAGTGAAGTTCAGGACAACAGATTTGTTCAGTTTGTCTTCGACAATGCAGATCACAACACTCGAACTATGGATGGAATGGAACTTTCCATGTGATGGGAGGAGTGCAGTGTGTTACTCCTGTTTCAGCTGTTCAGACATGTTCTTGTATTCCACCGTGGATTGGCGCTAGACTTTGCTCGAAGGGGGGGGGGTGCGATTTGCCCGACAAGGGGGCAAGGTCTGCCCGACAGGGGGTACGACCTGCTGTACGGGGCGACGATTGTAAAGAAATTGGTCTCAAATCATCGCAAGATTATTATTTATCAACTACAGTTGAATACCCCGTACAAAAATTTTACCCGACGTGGGGGCCTGGCCCCCCGTTCCCCACTTTGGCGCCACCCCTGATTCCACGACAAAAGATTATACTAACGACAAATATGGTTGGAAAGTTTGGATTCATCCCAATCGTTACTCACGACTGGCGCAAGAACCATGGATTGAATCGCCTTGTTATGGAAGGCGTTCCCTCCCTGAAATTTCGACCGATGGATGCCAAAATCGGAACCCTATGCCACTGGATTTGGACGGAGGGGCCCAAGTCAGCTGAAGAACCTCATACGGGAAGGAGTGGTTTCATGAAGAATGTCGCAGGAAAAAGATGATACGAAAAGTCATCAGTGATACCCTTGCCCTTCGTCAATCTTCAACCTTCTAACCCCACATCAGTTAATACCTGTCGTTGTTTCGCTGATGAAGAATGCAGGAAGGGGCAACAAAGGTGTATTATGACATTTATTCAGCCGCATTTCATTAAAGCTATGGATATCGTTTCTCAGGCGGATGATACTGATGATTTGTCCAAGGTAATAGTGCTAACATACTATAAACAATACTGTTAATTTGGCGCTATTTTTTTACAAAAACAAAAGTATTAAAACAATCATCTGTTAAAACTACTCAACCAGTCAACTATAAACAAGATTACTAAAAACATAAAGATGGGTACTATTCACAAAATTATTAATTAAAAATATGTAACATAATTTATCACATGATTAAATTTCACACTTATTATTAAGGATAAGGTTTAAACAAAAATTGGTAACGATGAATATGTTTAATCAAAAGTCTTAACTTTTTCCTTGCGCCTTGATTACTTGCTACACTTCTAAATCATCCTTTTTCATTTTCACTGGACGGAGAAACCATGTACCAGGATGATGTTAGAATACAACTTGTAGCATAATGAATTGTTGAATCCATTTCCCCGCAACTGACAGTATAGAGAGAAGGTGCCAGAGGGAATCTATATAGATATTCTGCGAATAGGCCATGACCTGCAAAGAAAAGGATCCCCTCTCTGTACCAGCCTATTGAAGCTTGTTTGACTGCTGTAATTATATTGAACGTTTTATTATGTCCAAGGTAATAGTGAGGTTAGGTGGATTTCATCTGCTTATGAGTTACATGCGTTCAGTGGGAAAAATCATGGGTGGCAGTGGCATCGAAGAAATGTGAGGTATTTGCTAAAAACGCTGTTTTCCACATGGTTAAATGGACATGCTTATGCAATAGCATTACTCAAAAGCATTCGCTTTCTCAGGCAGCAATCAGTCTTTTGATTGTGCAGTATTGCGAGGAAAACGGATTTTTAAGCGGTCCTGACGTCGAAACACTCAGAGGAATTCACAATGAGTTGATAAGCTTGTTTTCCTCCAAAAAAATTTTTCTATCAAAAGACAAACCTTTACTGAGTGCTGTATCCAGCGCGGTGAAGACACTAGAAGAAAGAAGCCGTAAAGCTAAATTATATTTGCAGTATTTCAAGGGAGTTTCTGTAATGCGTTATTTCGTGAGAGCGGGTAACAGAATTCTTCATCTCTACTCCGTCTAACGCATGTTAGTTGACCTCCATGCAGCTGGGAATATTCATTACGCTAAATAAGCTCACATGTATCTCCAGAATATGTCTAATCTTAAGACTAGTTTGTCGGATCAAAAGTTTGAACGTTTCGGTTATTTTACAGTTCGGCGATCGGATAAGTTTTGGTGCGGCGTTTGAACGGACATAACTATATGTAGCATAACTCCATAGAGCAGGTCAAATGCGATCTATGAAAGTTAGCGGTGGCTTGACCCAAGGCCGAAATATGTCTCATGGCGTCGTAGCGCGTTGGATTTGTACCATGCCGAGAAGTCTTCAGGTGACGGAATAGTGGAGGCTTTCGCTGAAGTGACGGATGAATCTTCCGACCAATACATTTCTTTATCGAAATCGTGGCAGACTCGAGATACGAGTGATTTGAAGAAATTTTTAATTTGGCTGAAACAGCATTCGCCCTTCAACCGATACGAAGAGCTCATTTTCCTGTTTTCAGGAATTGTTGCCGATGATAGAGTTAATTGTGACTCAGCACAGGAGCTAGGCGAAAATGCTGCCAAAGGAATCGTGGGAAAAAGATTTGCTGACGTGACTTTGAAGAGGAAAGTGCAAGTGTTCACACTGGCCGCTATGGAAAAAACTAAATTGATACAGATCCTGTAGTTTTTAACCCTAACCAATTGTTCCACCGCAACGCGTGTGTTTTAAGAAGTGCGGACGACCTTGAAGGTGTCTACAGCAGGAATGGACGCCTTACCTTCATTCTTTATTCGACGACGTTGCTCTTCGAGCGGGACGAAGACGATTTTAATGAACGATATTGAACACTAATTGCTTATTTATGCGTGAATATTTTGATATTTAAATATGTTCCATCAAGTTGTATCAAACAAATTATTTTTTTTGTGAAAAATGCTGTTTTGTATGTTTTTAAATTTGTTTTATGCTAATAAAATTATATGAACTCTTTATTTCAGACTTTTTATTGCAGAAATTAGTTCTAATTCCAAAATAGAAACGTTTGACACCGACATCACCTCTCTATGATTGCCCATTGCTGAGTTATGGATTTTTGGGGAAATCCAAGATGGCGGACATTTACTCAAAATTTAAGGGTGTTGCCCAAGGAGGATTCCTTGGAATTTTTCTGGGGAAGTACAGGGGGATCTAAAGAATCTATTTCAGAAGGAATTAGCTTTATAATAATTATTTCCGTCTCCAACCTTAATTTGCCTATACTATATGGCTTATGTAAGCCAAAACACTTTAACTTTACTCACCTGACAATAAGAATCATAAAGAACACTACAATACTTTCGATAATTTGATAAAAAAAACACAATGAAATAGCTAGAAAAAACATGTTTTTGACCACGTCAACGTTACAAATACGAGAAGAATGTCTACAAAAGCGGGAAAATTTTCGAGCCTGTCAAAAGCCAGGAAGAAATGTTGTCATTTTTTTAAAAGAGGGATTAAGAAAAAACAGCTGTAGTGATTTAAAACAAAATAAAGAATTCTGGTCTAGCTCAAGGTGGGGGACTGCAACCTCATAACCCCCCACTGGATTAGCCACTGCATCTTTCTACGGTGATCGTGAACATTTGAATGACAGACTCTCAATATTTTTACATTCTCTTGAGTTGTATAACGAGGGCTTGATTCGATATCTTTATTTTGTCATCATCAACCTCACTAAGGACAACCACTCTCACCTGACTGAGGAACTTCCATGAGATCAAAATATTCAACGAGGAATTTCGTGAATTATTACCGGCCCGACGTTTTTATAAACGTTTTATATCCCCACTTTAAATTTTATACAACTTTTCACAAGCATGGAAATAACGAGCCTTCTTCCCCTTACGGAAATAAAGAAGTAGAATATGACGGAATTACACACTTTAATTTTTCATCTTCAATTAGTAAAATCGACAAAACTGAACAAAATCGAACAATTTCTTTTTCTGAGCGAAGCTAGAGCTGCGACCTGTCAAATGATATAGAAATAATATATGCAGGTATGAAGATTTTAGTACAGTAGAACTTCGGGAATCCGAACTAATTGGGCCTGACTTCTGTTCGGATTCAGGGAAATTCGGATTATTCGGTAAAAAACTCTTGATATACCAAATGCAGTAGGATATTTGACTTTGGGTATTCTGTGAAAGAGTACAGAAAGAGCTATCTGCGATTCTCATCGTCAAGCAAGTTTAGTTCTAAAGAATTAGACATCTTTTGACGTAAACAGCAAAAGAAGATAACCGATTTTATTTCCACTAATTAAGGAGCTGTATTCATTTTTAAATGCCAATAAATTCTTTTAAGTTAGGAATAAACATTAGCTTTTTTTCTGATTCATAATTGTTATTTTCATTCATTAAAAAAAATTTAGAAAATTCAAAAAAGATGTTCGGATTTTCCGAAATTTTGGATTCCTGGGGTTCGGATTCCCGAGGTTCCAGTGTACTCCCAAAAATCATATCGCGGCGTCTTTCCCAAAAATGCTCTGCGGCTTTTCCGACAATTCATTAATTACCCTAGCTTTTTGTATATTTATTTTAATTTAGTTGCTTTATATTAACATCCCGTTTTGAAGCAACATGAGGAGTAATTTGAGACGGACATCGTAATTTTGAATAGCGGCCAGATGACAAGGACAACACCTGAGCTGGCAGCACCACTCTCTACGAACTTCCGCACCACACCAACGGGAGGACGTTTGACCCCCTACGTATGATTTAGCGTGCATCGTGACCCAATATACGATGTATCTTCAGTGAATCAGGTTTCAAATTTTGAAACCCTCCGCATATATTTATTTTGTGCATTGAGATGTGTTAAAAATAATAGAAATTTGTGTTCTTGACATTTTTATTAATGTTTCTTACATCAATAAACCAAACAAATTTCATTGTTTTCAAACATGAACGTGTTTTGTCCGGAATATTTTGATTTTGAAAAATAACAAATATATTATGTTCTCGGATTCCGAAACCCTCCGCGCTTTTGCGCATGTGCCAGTCGGAATTCTTTTCATCAAAATAGGGGAAAAGTGAAGAATGGAAGGGGAGATGTTTACATTTTACTTAGTCCACGAACTTTTGCAGCAAAAAGGAGGGGTAGCACGTAGCAAGAAGAAGAATTTTTTTTGCCACATTTGGTTGCAAGAGTCCGTGGATACACTGCACATCAAACTGTTCAGCATACAATTATTATTAATTATTTTCTCAATATAAAATTTAATAAGTTGTTTAAATAACTTTTCTGGAGTTCTTGTTTAAAATGTATAATTTTGTACTCGAATGTACGGAGCAGAGAAAAAGTTTAATCAACCAGGTGGTCAAAGAATGTTTTTAAAAAAGAAAACGAATGATTTTTTTTACGATTCTTTAATTATGATTCTTACATGATGATTTTTTAATACAATTCGAGTAAAATCAATCAAATAGAAAGAAGAAGCTTTTAAAGATGCTTTATTAGAGTGAAAAATAAACATATTATTTTGCTGAATGCAACTGGCAGGAAACAAAAGACGTGTGATTTTGCTATAGATAAAGGATTTTTAAAAAGTCTCAGCTCTAACTTCATTTTTTGATGTTTCTTAGGGTAGCACGGATTTTTTTTCTGTGCATTTCTTGGACTAATATCATTCTTTGAATGCTTTTATTTTTTAATACAAATTACGAACTAAATTATCAATAATGCTCATAAATTAATTAAAAATAAAATGTGATGTCTTATTTTATCTAAAAAAGGTTTTTACTTTGCCCTTCTATTTACTGTTTGAATATATATCATTTAACATGATCTTTCGTTTCGCTTGGTTTCATAGGAGCAGGAAGGTAGGCGCAAGGTGGACAGCTGGCTACCTTTCTGAAAGGAAGTCGAATTAAGATAATTTAATTTGTTACTTTTTTATTTTTATACGATGTAAAGACAACTAACCTTTGAGATCATGGACTATCAATAGCTTTCGCTTCACAAATTAGTGGAAAAACATAAATAACAGTCAATATCTTTATTCATATTTTCTTATTGAAATTACCTATCATATCTATGCTAGATTCCAAAATAATTACCACTAAAGCAATATATTATTATTATTGCAATTATTATCTGCTGATTTGACTGAATTTCTCCCAAGTGGGAACATTTTTGAACAGAACTGCAGAATTTTAGGAAGAACTTCCTAAAATATTAGTTAATGTCATTATCACGTGATCATCTTCACAATTAATTTTTAGATAGATGTTAAAAAAATGTTGCATGAAGACCAGGGGTGTAGTGGAGCCGGTACGCACTGGAACGCCGTTCCGGCACTGCTTCTTTCCACGAGAAATAAATAAGAAATAATTGTGACAACGTTCTTAAAACAGCGCGATTTTTGTCACCCAGATTAGAGCGTTCCGTCACTGCTTTTAAAGCGTTCCGGCACTGCTTATTTTGCGATTACACCCTTGATGAAGACTGAGCCTCGCTTTCGATTTCTGAATTTTGAAGATTCAAGACACGATTTCACCGAACATCCACTGTGTATGTGAGCTTGGTATTTTAAATCTACTGTGGGTAAAATGTCTTCAACCTGACGTGATGTGCGGTTTCAAAAAAAATTTAATTGGCAATAAATTTTACTGGACTTCGTATATTTTAAGCTTTCATTAAATAACTTATAATTTATCCTCTATTTTTAATAGACTAATGAAACCTGATTGGCGTCTTAGCAAACCTCTAAATAAATACTGGTATTCGACGTTCGATTGAAAAGTCCCTACTCTTTGGCGTTCATATCTGGGGCTGGCTCAATAGTATCTAAAGAAGCGTTTTCATTGAAATGACACAATTCTATAAAACTTCAACCTCAAATGCTTTGATTATATTAATTGAAATTTTTCTACTCTATGTAATTCACATTTGGCATTTACGGAAGAGTAAATATGACGTAATAGAAGATATATATGCTCGTCATTACTTTCAGATATGTTCTGAGGGAAAATAATCATAACACTCAATTAAAATATAGGAAATTGTGATAATGAGGTGTAAATGGACTGATACAAGGTGATGACAACACTGGGTTTGTCATGTGCATCTTCAGAAATCGAAAACTTTCAGAAACATATTACTGGCAGTTAAATTCGTATAACCCAGTTTTACAGGCCAGGGTCGCAGTGATCAGTCTCTCCGCCACCCGGGCCTTTAAACAAGGAGATAAAATAAAAATCTCCTTAATTCGATTGAAGATAGTCTCTTCAATCGAATCATTAAAAGTTTTAAGATCAGATCCGATTTCGTGTTAAGCTTGAAAAAGCGCATTAATAAAGAGAAAGGGTCAGTTTGATTATTATGGGTCAAGGCCCATCCAGGCATGGAACTATTCGACCATTTCAATAAAATAGCTGCACTTTCTGATAGAAAAATTAATGACCCTGCACCCTACTCTTTTTTTTAAAATTTAAAATAAAAAAAATGCACTTAACAACAGGCAGTATTATTGGAAGCATTCAGAAACAGGAACTCGGATAAAACGTTTCCGTTTTGTCTGTTTAATCTAAATTAATTATTACTGACAAGTATACAATTTAATTTTTCAAAGGCAATCGCCTTTCTGTTTCCTACTTCATTTAAAATTAGACCATCAAGTTCTAAATGTGGCTTGCAAGGAAATGTGAACCACTATGCTTTTTAAATGCCTTTTTTTTACTACAGACTTTCAATTAAATAAATCTGTTGACGAAAACAAAATCGCTTCGTTTCAGATTTTAATTAAGAATAAAACTAATCTACAGAAATTAAAAGAAGTTTCTTGGATTTTTGGGTGCCTCTGAAATGAGTTCTCTGATTAAAGGAGTTCTAAAGGAAAGTGTGTACTTGCTTCTTTTTAATATTATTAGGAATTTTGTTTAAGACAGAACTTTTAGATGTCGCATACTGAATGGGCTAATAGCTGTAACAGTTACAATTAATATAATTTAACAAAAGATATTAAAAATTAAAAATTAATTAAACTTTTTATTAGGCAGAATGGTGCATATGCAGCAACTTCCAATAAAATACAAATAACAGAATATAATAAAAGAAAAATACAGAAAAAATAGAAGTAAACAATAGCGATAACAATACGCCTTTTTGTGCGCCCAACGCAGCAGCATCCAGTGATTGCATCAACAATATTGTCCTACAATTAACCAACAAATCACTATAGAATTAAACATAAAAAAATCGTGCTCTAATAATTAAAATTATTAAAACACATAAAAGAAAACAATTAGAATATAAAAGAAAAACAATTAAAATGGTAGAAATGGAAGAGAACTCGAATGGCGAACTTTTTTGAAGACCACTCGCCATCGGAGTTCTAATATGGATAAATTTTCTGTCAAGGGCATGACTACATAGTCAAAAATTATACCCCCTGCGGCCTGAATTTATCCATTAACCGAAATAAAGGAAATAATCTCTTTAGAAAAAGAAAAACTTAATAAAGTCCTGAAAGTGGAAATTGAAATTTTGAATTGAGGTGTCTATTGGCATTTACGATAAAAGAAAATAATTTAATTTTAAGTCTAATACACTTTGTGATTTTCAAACAAATCTTCACTTTAAAATTTTAAGAAATTCCATTTATTCTCAAATTAATAGAATAAAAATATTTGTAATAACCATTCAACTTTTGTTAAAGCTTTAGATAATTTAAAGAATAATTACTTAACGGTTACTCAAATAATTTCTTTAACGTCAATAACTTATTTAAAACAGTTTGAAGAGTTTTTATTCTTCTGTTCATTGGTTCGAATTTTTCTACATAGATGGAGCTAGGTATTCTAGCCGCTAGACCTATACTTCTTTTGTTCTTGTATGTTGCTCGATGCATCATTCTTGCTTCTATATCGGCAGAGGAAAAATATTTACGTTCTCTAGTCTCTATATTAGATTTGTTTTCAAGGACTTTATTAAGTTTTTCTTTTTCTAAAGAGATTATTTCCTTTATTTCGGTTAATGGATAAACTCAGGCCACAGGGGGTAAAATTTTTTACTATGTAGTCATGCCTTTGACAGAAAATTTATCTATATTAGAACTCCGATGGCGAGTGGTCTTCGAAAAAGTTCGCCATTCTAGTTCTCTTCCATTTCTTCCATTTTAATTGTTTTTCTTTTATATTCTAATTGTTTTCTTTTATGTGTTTTAATAATTTTAATTATTAGAGCACGATTTTTTTATGTTTAATTCTATAGTGATTTGTTGGTTAATTGTAGGACAATATTGTTGATCAATCACAGGATGCTGCTGTGTTGGGTGCGCAAAAAGGTGTATTGTCATCGTTATTGTATATTTCTTCTATTTCTTCTGTACTTTTCTTTTTTTGTATTCTATTATCTAATAGCTGTAATATGTTTTATGTCTTAAGTCTCTATTTCAATATTAGACATTTCATGTGAGCATTTGGATTGGGGGCTTAATAGTCTTTAGTTGTTTAGATATAATTTAGATTTGATAGTTTTTAGACATTTATTTCATGTTTTGAATTTTTGTTTTTTATAATTTTTTGCGTATTACGTGAAAGAGTACTCATGTAATGTAAAGTTTGTATTTGTAATTGCAATGATCCTCGGGCAGTCAGTGCCTTACACCCTCTGGTAGGCCGAGTCGGCATGAGCAAATCGATAAATAAACAATATAGTAAATTGTTAGGAAATTCGGCAATTAAGTTATGAAATAACGTGCTTTCATTTCTAAATTCGTGATGTCTCTTGTACTTTTACTGTAAGATCTGAAGCATTCCTTTCTCAGTGTCTTGCGTCATTACTTTGGGATTATCACTTGACTTGACATCTAAATACACAGCTGTTTAATCGGAATCGTATGATTTTGTATATCCGATAACCTCAGCTGGAATGTAAATCGATTAATATTAGCAAAGTATATAGGGTGTCGTAAGAAGTGGAACAAGCATTTATTTTCTTAAATATTGCACCTAGACATATACTTCCAATTACAAAGTTTCATTAAATAATGCAGGAATTTGGGTGGAAACACTTTGGCTTCTATGGAAGTGGAAAATAAAAAGTTAAGAAGATTAAATTTTTATTTTTATATGTTCCCCATAGAGCAAAAGTGTCAATGAGTAAAATGTTCCTCTTACACTCATCTATGTATAAACTAAGTTTCATGATTCTATCTGCAAAACTTACAGAGATATATTAATTTTTAAATTAAAAGGGGCTGCTCACAAATTTATATGGATACGTTTCTTGCAGAAATGCAAATTTATTGAACATAGAAAAAGTGTGAAATGCAAATATTTGTCTAATAGTACATCATCCAGTCATCATGAATTGAAGAAATTTGCTAATGGCGCATACTGTTACTCAGTTTCATTCGCAGATAGTTGCAACTATCGACTTGATAAAGGATGGTAGGACAACTTGAGAAAATAAAATTTAACATAAAACATGAAAATAACCTAATATCGGACAAGAGTTTTAAATTATTTACTCTCAGCGTTGTGCGTATTATTAAGTTTTACCTAAAGGCAGCGGTGACTCGTCCTTTAGAGTTGCAGAACTTACTAAAATTATTTTAAAAATTCGTATTTTCGTTTTTATTATTATTTGCGTACTTCTCCATTCTGAGAGTTCGATTACCAACGAAAAAAGATAAAAATGAGAAAAGAAGACTGAAAATGAATGCAAAAGCAATACAGACATAGGATGGGGCTTCACACTAAATAGTTTTGGAAAGAACCAAAATTCGCTCATTATGTACAACTAAGTGTTAAAATGAGCGAAGGCGAATAGCTGTCCTTTCTGTCTTTGAACTTAGCCAGAACTGAATATTTGGATGTTCCTACTTTGCTCTATACCAACTAATGTTCTTTTCCCACCCTCCTTCAATCTCACCCAAGGTTCGCCTTTGTGCTCTTGATTTGTTTTTCTTCGATTTCGCTTTCATTGGCTGTTTTTAGGTTTGTGATTCACTTTCAAGTTGCCTCAACGGGAACTTGGCTGGTTACTACATAACGTTTACTGTTGTTAAAAGTCACTCACCGAAAAAAAAGAACTGTAATTTTCTAAAGTAGAATTCAGATAATTACAACTACAAGAGTTTAGGCTATTTGAAGATAAAGCTATTTTTGAAAAATTGAATTTCAATTGTATTTTAGTAATATTCTTATAGAACTTTTTGTTTCCGTGCAGGTGAGCTGTCACTGCTGATATATCACAGTGAATATTTTTTGAAGATTCACAAGATGAACTATTTTTGTAAATACTTCAATTAATGTATTATTTGACTATTTTTTAGATTTAACAAGAGTTAACAACTACATTGTTATTTCCTGATTTCGCCCTTTTAATAACTTATTGAAATATGTATATTAGCCCTCAAATGTACATCGAAAGACTCCATCAAACAGCAAGTGAGAGGTATTGAAAAGAGGTCTAAGTCAATAAATTTGTTTTCTTATGTCTCTGTAAGTATTGTAGGTACAAGCGTGAAACTTTGTATGTGATTAGATGAATAAAAGAAAAACATTTCACTAATTGACATTTTTGCTCTACGGGGGCCATATAAAAATTTAGTTTTCGTAACGTTTTATTATTAATACCCTTAAAAGTCAAAATATTTTCTTACAAATTCTTACCTTATTTGATGAAACTTTGAAACTAGAAGTATATGTCTAGGATCAATATTTAAGGAAATAAACGCTTGTTCCACATTTTGGGGACATACCTCTGGAGTTATCTCCGCGGACTTTCTGTGCCAGTAGTTTAACTGAAAGATGTAATCTGCTGCTGATTAATTCACCGACTATATGTAAGTAATTTCGTCATAATGGTGGATCATTATTTCTGAAATGTTGCTACATAATGTTGTAATTACAAATATATTTTATAGTGTGTTCGTCATAATGCATGACTTATTTTCGTCATGCCTAATATTTGGACTGCTCTATAATTCATTGGCATTTCCACACAAGGGCCAGAAAGTTTCTGAACATAGCCTAACAAGAATTATGAGCCAAGCTGTCAATCCCTAAAAAGGGTTTTGGGCCAAGTACGCTTCGTGTCCCTAACATAAATCAAATCAAATAGACGAAATCCCCGTTTCTAATATTTCTAGGGAAACTGGCCCTAAAGAGTCGGAATAAAAGCGCGCCATTCTGTCAAAATGCGTATTTTTTATAGTCAGAAAATCGTATTCAGTTTATTTTGATGACGTTAACTAACGCTAGAAGCTTCCGATTGACTTGATGAAATCGTGCAACCACTAGAATGCTCTGTAGATTTTAATTTCAAAGAAAAATATGGAAAATATGTTGATGGAATTTTGCAGCCAATGTTATGTTTTTCTATCAATACGCAAAAGCCGCGGTGGCCTAGTGGTAAGGTGTCGGACTCAGAGTCGGAGGGAGGGACAACAGGTTCAAAACCCGATTCCACTGAAGATCCTCGTGTCTTGGGCCTGTTTCACGTTAAATCATACATAGAGGGTCAAACGTCCTCTCGCTGGTGTGGTGCGGAAGTTTGGAGAGGGGCTACCACCTCAGGTGTCGTCCTCGTCGACACCGCGGTCCGTTCGGACGTTAATATAACTAAACTAAACTCCATCAATGCGCATCCATTACAAATTACGTTATTGGAGATTCAAATATCCTTGCAAGGCACTTGAGCAAAAATTTGCCTGATGGTTACTCAATTCCCATACAGCCAATCCTGGGAAATGCATTTTTTTCTTTAAATTTTGGATTTTATCTATTTCAAAAACAGTTAGCTACTCATATATAATTTTAAAAAATATAAAAAAACATAAAAATTTAAAAAAATGTTATCTTAATATTAAAAGACACTTTAAAAATGTTCGAATGTTGTACTTAATCAATCAAAAATAATTTATGAATATTATGACAAGTGCGCTCAGCGCCATCGTGTGTGGGAGGTACGAACTGTAAGGTTGAACATTCACGAACGGCTCCGCTCCACGGAAATGGAGAGGTGGCACTCCAGACCATTTCATTTTCAGTCCATCCATTTTGGTAGGCCATTCAAGGGCCGCACTGAGCAATTCCATCCACTATCGGTCACTCCGATCCCTTAATGTGCCTACTACTCCCTTCGTTTTCAAACCGCGAACCCAGCTCCGATTTCCTTGGTGAACGTCTCGAGTGGAGTGTTTTGTGGTTGCATCCGCAAGAGAGCCCCACTCCCTCCCACGTCTTTACACCGGTCGCATTTCAGCATTTATGGTCCGGCAGTCCAAATGAATTTCAAGAGAAATTTTATTTCCCAACTTTCGACTACACCGCGCCAAATCACATCGGATTTTCGCCCTGACGACCGGTTTTGGCATGAAGCGACTGAATTTGCATGGAACGGAGCGCCCGTAAATGTCCAGCTTAACAAATCAATCAGAGTTGGGATTTAAAGAAGTGAACATGCGTCCAGGTCCCCAAAGCTAAAACCTTCATTAGCAATTGGCTAACCACGTGATTGTTAGCCTTTTGTGTGCGCTATGTTTGTGTTTGTGAATGTAATAAACTTAAATTATTTTAAAAAGTGCTAGCTGGTGTCATAATAGGTAAAATATTATAAATAAAATGCATATGATTGCATTTATATATTATTTCCTAAAACTCTAACTGAATTTCGCATGAGTAAATGATTAATCCTTTAACTGCGGATGTAGTTTATAAACCACATACTTAAATTTTAGCCAGACGCTGGTGTAATTTATAAACCACTTGTTGCGTCTGTGGCTTATGCACCGCTAAATTATAAAAATATTTTTCATATATAAATAGAATTAAATAATTCTTTTTTTAATATGATACCACTAAATCATATAAATATTTTTTATAAAAATAAATAACAGAATTTAAAATTTTTGTCGTTAATTACCGAATGCCTACTTAGTCATGCACATATTTTTGATTCGCCACTGTATCACAATAAATAGATGACATGCATATTTCTTTTTTTGCGTATAGAGCGATCGGCTGTAATAAAAGTACCCGTATTTAAAGGGCCAATGAGTTGCTGTCTAGATCTCTTTATTCTGTCATAATTTTTTCTTTTATAATCATATGAATATTAAAAGCCATAAAAATAATGTAAGAATATGAAATATCTGAAATACCATTTCATATCAATAAATGATATTACAAATGTACAATAAATTCGCCACAGGAAACAATGGTTTGTCAAACAGAACATTTTCTACTGGTTATGCAGCTTGAAACCATCAACAAAATATACATTTAAAGATATAGCTGTTTTCGCTAAACATTATTAAAAAAATTCAAATATTGTATTTTTCCAAACTCAATTATTGCATAATGAATAGTCTCTTGTGCAACAGATTAGGATTTATTAGTTTAATTTTGTATAGAAAACTACGCGTATTTAAATACAGTTTGCATATCATAAATGCAACAGAGATCCATGCAAGTTCTATCCATTTCATGTAAAATGGTAGCCTCTCCAACTCGATGGTGGCGTAGATTCTGAAGACACACTAACCCTATTGTTCAGAGCGGCAAATGTAGAGACATAGCTCCAAACACAGAGATATAAAACGTCGAAATTCTACAAAATTTCGAGTTTTAACAATTGCAGTAGGTTCTCTTTGTATACTTCGCACACCAGAAGAAAAAAAAATGACGAACTTTAACGTAAGAATTAATGAAGGAATTAACGCTATCTTTTTTGCATTATATATTGTTTTTCTGAAGCAAAATTTTCTTTTAGCAATCTAAAACTGCTACATTTAGCTTCGAAACTCTAAAGGCAACATTTATTCTCAAAGCTCATTGTTTGATGAACTGAAAAGAAAAACCTTTGTTCGTAAACGGAAAACTGAATTTTTTAAAGTAAAAATATCAAAACTCCTCCCACTCCACTCATCTTTCATGAAAACACTGTTGCCACACGCTGATTTATAAACTGAGCTCTATTTTGCGACCACATGAGAGAAATATATAGGAATATCCCCCAAAATCACTGTGATTTCCATAGACATCGTTTTATCCATCATTCTTACTACTGAGAACCGTAGATTTCTTTGTAACAATTGAATATTATATTCAAAACCGAACGACAGCAACATAATATCTTCTTGTCAAATTTTATTGCACTGCTTTTCCAAGATAAAAAGTTATGCGTCATCTTTCCTTCTCTCTTGCTGTAACGCAAAGATATGCTTTAGTCATCATCCTTAGTTTTCCATCAGACCAAAATCGATTTGGGGATGAGGAGGAAAGGGCGTGTCCTTAACAGGCCATTACTTTTTTATTATTTTTATTTTTTTGTCTTCACGTGAAGGCTTCCGAGGGCCGTATCAGCCCAAAGAAAAAGTGCGTAAAACACCAAAAGCAAACAATGTGAGCCCCATTACCATGATTGAGATGGATTGCAAACGGAAGAGAGGAAACATCCTTTCGATGTTCGGCTGGGAGATATCGTAAAGCATTTTTCAAATGACGAGATGAAGATAAAAAAAAGTGTCCCGTATTTCCCCGTTGAGAAGGGCCCTGAAGAATAAAACACTCCATCCTTATCTGCTTCCCCTCCCCTCTATATAGAGAATACCATCAACAAATGCCTTAAATTTGAAATTGAATCCAATCTTCACTTAAGGGCTTTGACGTAAGGACTCGGGGGAATTTGATTAAATTTGTTGGAAAAAGTTTTACTTGTACTGCTTACAACTGCTTAAGGCGCCTTTATGCTTATTTTTTAAAAAAATCATTGATTGTAATGAATTTTTAGGCAGAGGAGAGTGGGGTAAAACCGGGTACCCTTGATTCTGGCAATATTAGTTTTTTTTTCTAGCGGGAAGATAGTGAATTACACTCTACTAGTCAATAAAAAGCAACAGTCACATAGTGGCGTGTTGCAGCTGTTGAATTCATTGCTTCTGTGAAGGTTTATTTGTTTTAAGACGTCAGCTCTATAATGTTCGTATGATTTTAACCTATCCTTACTTAAATTAATCATTGCACTTTTAAAAACCATTTTTAGTCCTGCTTATTATACGTTTACTAAGGATTTATACCCTATCAAACAATAAGGATTTACTCCAATAATTGCACTTTTTTATTTCGTTCTTCATAACCTCTGTACTCGGACCGGGACAGTCAGTATTGATGATTCCTCCGATGAAGACGATAAAAACGCATCAGACGTTGATTGTTTATATTTTATGATGAATTTTCTAATTTAAATAAAGAAGAATGGTTAATCTAACGCAAAAACTGTCTTAGCTGTGCCCACGAAGGGTGCAGTGGTGCGGAGGAAGAAGACAACTGCTTTACATGCGAATTTTGTAACTAATATTCTTAAATTGTCATTTAAAATAAAAAACGATTGCAATTTTTCTACTGAAAATTGAGTTTTCCTAATTTCCCATAACGTTAACATGTGTACCCGGTTTTACCCCACTATTGGGGTAAAACCGGGTAGTTTTACTTTTTTTTTTTCATATAAAAATCATTGATAAAAAAGTGATGAAACTGTGACTTTTCTGGAAAGATATATTGTACTCCGATAAACAATGAATATTTTAATAAAATTTGACAAGCTCTCTGTCGAATATTTTAGCTCCAGCAGGCCTTCGAACCTTAGCTACCCGGTTTTACTCCCACTTTCCTCTAAACAAATTTCTTTAATCATTAAGGCAAAGGCACAAAGGAGCAGCCCTCGCCCTGCCGTAGTGTTCGGCATCAATTGAAGAACTATCGCAGCAACAGCTCTGAGGTTGGAGTCCTAACGGCCACGTCCCGGCCTCTCCTGAAGCAGGTATGTGTCGTCATCGGTGGGGAGTAACTCACACACAGCCCTACTCTTACTATACCCCCAGGAGAAGCAGACCCCTCATACTTATCTAGTGGCTTCGCATCCAAGTACACGTGATGCCTCCCAGGGAGAGTAAATATTAAGATAGAGGAATTAATTCAAAGCAAGCAAAGGTTTCAAAGCAATGCAACTTGTAGCTGATTACAGTGGCGCATCTACACGGTATGGGGACCGGCAAATGTTTAGGGTGGGGCTCTTTGAAATTTAAACTCATCACTATCACTAATTATAAAATTACGTCATTTTTATGATGGTTAATGTAGTGTTGAGATTCTCAACACGCATTCGCCGATGGAGGGCGCTCTCCTCCCCCGAGGGTCGGGGATTGTTTTGAATGAGTCGAGTTGCGAACTTGAAGGCTGGAGGGTCTTGTCGGAAAGCGTCGGCGAGTGAGGCCGGAATCCCAACGCTTATTTCGATTTGACGTAGGGTCCAGACGTATCTTTCTGTCTGTGTTGTTGCTAGTCGTGAAGGGCCTCAACAATTATTTCCATTTTGCTATTCTGTCCGTATTCAGTGTTTGTCTAGTCTTCTGTGTTGTCATCTACTAAACATGTTTGTGTTACATCACTGGAGCATGATAATCCTTTGAAAAGAACCCACACCATAAAAAGGGGTTACCACCATCACAATTAATCTCTATTTATAATGTTGTTAGTTGATTTTAATGGTTGGTAGGTTTAAAGGTTATTTTAAAATTATTAAGGTGTAAGGAAAAAAATCGGTATTTTTCTGTGTTTTTATTTGTGCTACTCGACACTGCAATTACTACTTTATTTTATTAATAGATTTTTCAGGCCTGGTGTGTAGAACCGTAGCAGTGTCTATGTGCTTATGTAATTGTAAAAAGTCGGTTCGGGAGCACCTAAGACCGTAGCCCTGGCGTATTACCCATCCTGCCACTGCACACTAACGCCGCTGACCGATTAATTTGGAATTATGAAGAAAGGAAATAAAAAAAATTACTTCATAATAAATAGTCATTCTTTATTTTGACAGTAAAGCTAAATTATTTTAAACAATTTAAACTAAAAAAATCACTAAAGGACAATACCGTAAAACGGGGTTACTTCGCACTCGCGGAGGTAGCTTTGCACCAGTGCAAAATTTGTGTGAAAAGTGAAATAGAGATCAACTGGTTAGGGGTACGAGATTGAGATTTTTTTTCTAGCTTCTTGGGAACACTGACTAGTGTATTTCATTCCTTAAACGTATATAACAATCATTCAGGAGGTTCCAGAAGGAAAAGACAATGAGCCAGTTTTTCAGCGAAAATTTTCATGCTGAAAAATCTGTTTCTGCTGAGGTAAGTATGAAATTTCTGAAGGCAAGTGCATTTAAATGTGAAAGATAAAAAGCCTGACTTTCATTTTGTTGCTTTGAATGCCAATTATAGTTGCTAATTAAGTTGTAATTAATTTTTTTCGGACCTAGGGTGACTTTGCACCGAAAAGGAGGATTCTTTGCACCATGGAAATTTGTGATAAACAGCAGCCCCAGTTGGTTTTTTAAATTTATTTTTGTATTAAGTAATAATAAAAACAATGTTGACTTAAGCTTCAGATATTGGGGTATAAAAGGAAGTTAGGGACTTGTAAGCATATGGAGTTCTCTCCAGAGACTTTAAAAGCTTGATTTAACGCGATTTCACAAGTTTAGGGTATTTTTTTAAAGAAGCAGAAACTTTTTTTGGTACCCCAAGTGAACAGTTTGTTACAAAAGAAAGCTAATTCATATAACTAAGCATGGAATTCAGCTGGCTTTCTCCAATGAGAAGGAAAAGAATGTTGCAATGTGTAGTCCATTTCAGAGACTTCAGTTTTCCTGTCAATAGCATAAATCTTAAAATGATAATAAATGTTTATCTTACTAACAAGGTGCGGTAATAGATAGATATATTAATAACACACCCTGTAATAATTGGATAAAAGGATTTCTAAAACGCATCCTGATTTGACCGAATACAATGATGTAAAACTGTTAATTATAATCAGGTATTTATGAAATTTATTTCTCTTGTATATTTCCACCCAGGCTGTCAATAAATATATCTAGAATTGCATCTCGAGTTATTTTTCTAATATATTGAAAAAATTAACCAGTGCAAAGTATTCCCACCTATGAGTAAACTTTGTTTCAAAATTTTGAAAAATGATAATTAATTATTAAATCACTGAATGATTCAGATTTGGCTGCAAAACGTTTCTCTAATAATCCTTCAATGAGAAAAAAATTAGAAAAGCTTGCTTTTCTTTTAGAGAAATACATGTAACTAATCTCGAAATTCTGTTGGAAGTCATGAAATTCGGGGCAAAGTAACCCCGTTTTACGGTATCTCATGTCATTAAATGCCTAGTGTTATATTTTAAAACATTAAGAGGAAACTGTTTTAAAATTTCATTGAAACTGCGCCACTTTCTCCCGTGAGCCAAATATACCATTATTTGAAACACTCTATTCGTATATTCGTAATTTTGAAGATAATGTGTTTAAAGACGGAGTTTTAAAATTAGGAAGTAATTTCCAATCATAACTTCAGCGTACGAATATTCCTCCCCCCTCTCAATGAATTTCGGCACAAAAATGATCTCGTTTTTAATCCAAACACTATTAATTAAATTAGTGCTAATATTTGTTGGTTTGGATTGAAATTTCGTGATTCACTGCATATAAATAGAACTTTTCACAATAGAATTCTAAACTGAGCCATAAATAAAAATCATAAATCGTTAAATAAAGCAGTCATTTCGTACTCTCGTGATGAAATGCGCTGAGTCAATTTAATCTTGGAATCCAATGAGCAGCTTGCAGGAGGAAAAAGGATGTCACGGCACAGCAAGCGTAACCTAGTTAAATATCAGATGACATGCGCATATACATTTTTCATATGACTGCAACATCACGTGAACTTTCTCCATAAAATGCACATGAACATATGCAAAGGAAATATCGCATTTACATCAATCATATTAACAAAATATAATTTTAACTCTGTTAATTTTGCTTTCACAGTGGCCTAAGTTTTCATATTCTGCGGGAGTAACGGTTTATTCATGATAGACAAAATTCAGAAAGATGATAATTTTGATGATTTTTGTATTTTGGCGATTGGATATACGAGATTGGTGTTCCGTTTTGAAGCCACGCGGAGGAGTATGGTGATAGACCTCACAATTCTGTACAGCGATCTGATGGCGAGAGCAATATTTGAACTAGTATTTCACCTCCAAAACTTTCATACTATATCTTGAGGACATTTGAACTGCTACAATCAATGGTGTAGTCGCAAAATAAACCATGCCGGGACGCTCTTGACGAAAATCGCGCCGTTTTAAGGAAGTTTCCACAATTTTTCTCATTTATTTTTCGTGGAAAAAAGCACTGCCGGAACGGTGTTCCGGTTCCACTACATCCCTGGACACAATTGTATTGTGTAACAGTCTAGATAATGCGAAATTAACAGAGGATTCGAAGAAATTTCCACCTCGGGAATTGCACAAATTCATTGCACAAAATGGAAGATACTTATTTGTGCTTTTAATGTGTTTTTAAGTAGGATTTTCAAGTTAACTCTATTGTTTTTCAGAAAAATCAGCTTTGAAATATCTCAGACTTTCCCAAAAATAGAGGATTGTATTAATTAAAGTTCGCTTATTCAGAAATGCTCTAGAGCCGGTTCTATGGCTCCAATAGAAAAATTTCACTAGAATGTAGTACAAGTGATGCACTCTGTGAAATAAAAAATAAGTTAAATTTTGTTAAACTATCTGCAGATTTCTATGATCTATGATGTAGATGTATTTCTAGAACTATCTGAATTAGCGAATTTAATTTTAACAACAATGAAATGAATTTTCCTTAATTTATTTAACAAAATGTCTGCAAAAATCATCTTAGACATTGTCGTAGCGCCACTTTTTACGAAAATTTTAACTTTTTTTTCCCGATTTTCACAAAGTGTATCACTTGCACTATATATTAGTGAAATTTTGTTTCATTTGAAGCCACAGAACCGGCTCTAGGGCTTTCTGAATAAGCGAACTTTAATTATAACAGACTTGTTTTAACTGTAAAATGCATAACTGTTTTTTAGAAGTATTACCTTGCTTGAATATTTTGCTTTATATTTGCAAAATTGCTTTCTGAGACTTTAATAAACTTCCTAGATAGATTATAACAGAAAACTCAGAAAAGAGCTAATGTTTTTCTTTTTAATGATTTCTACAATTGAAAATACCCCGACTATTTTCTTACGTTGAAAACTTCTCACGCCATTTTTTCATGCCTTATTTCAAGATAATTATTTTGAAAATTGGCATTTGCATACTTTTTTTCGTCAAATAAATTTAATCAAAGAATAAAAGAAAAATAATTATTTTAAATGCTAAAAAGGTGTGTTTTTTCAAAAGAATACATTGAAAAATATATTCATAAGTGTTATCGCAACAATTTAGAATTTTGATTAAATCTGAGAAGGTTCAACTCAAAGCAAACATTTTAGAAATTGCCAAATCCTAATAATGAGGATAACACAAATTTTGACATCATTTTGGGGATTTCAGTAAGCACTGGTGTCGCATTTCTTCATCATTAATGAATTCTGAAAAGTTATTACGAAATATTTCATCATTACAACAAGTTTCCAGACGTCTGTATCAACAGAAAATGAAGGAATGCTCTACTTTCAATAAAATGAAATTCTATATTTCTGAAATTTATTTTCTACTTTAAAGAGATAAAAATTATTGAAAGATATAAGGTATTTGCTTTATCAGGAATATGTTATGGAAACTAGAATTTCTGTTCATTTCGAAAATTCTGTGTAGCTAGCCTTTCTTTAGCTGTATATCTCATTTGAAATAAATATTGTTCTTAATTCTAGGAAATGTTAACAAATCATCTTCAAAATGAAAAAGTTAATTCAGATTGTTACAAATCGACATCACATTTGCCATCTTTATGATTCTGTTACATAGATAATTTGGAATAAAACATTTTTCCTGTAGAAAGCTTACTTCTTTTATATTTTTCATACATACTTCCAGTCAGTTTGTTTCAAACATACTTACAGTCAGTTTGTTTACTATATGATTACAGTCTGCCTGCTATGAAACGTAGTGTATCGTGCCTTTATACAATTCACGCATATAGTAATGATTTTTGCTTTTAAACAAGATAATTTGTTCTGATTCCACGTTAATTAAGCTATAGATCTGTATGAACTTGATTTTTAAAATCTATCCGGAAAAGAGAAAATCAAATTTTTAAACATTTTAGCACAAAAATGTAAATGACTTTTATCGATAATGTTGATAATCAATAGCAACTGTTTTTTGTTTGCATAAATAGAATCGTTTAACAGTGAAGATTCTGAATTTATCAAAAATAAATTATATTCTTTACAAAATTTTCATATATACAAACTTGTAGTAAATGAATTCTCATTCTACTCCACTAGAATTAACAATATCCACTCCAGCGGAAAAGAAACGTCGTTCTATTTAACTGAGCTAGGTCAGAAACTACACACGACCATTGCACAGAGCCCGCAAACGTATACTAAATTGCTATGGCGTAAAATCAACTATTCTCTTTCTAAAATCGTCTGCGTTTTAAACCCTCAGCTTTAACTCAGTTGTCACCGCATTCTATTGGCTTAATCAAATCTTTTCGTAGCTCTGTATTATAACTGCCAAATTGAGTGACCTGAACTAAAAATGAATACTACAATAAAGAAAATATAACTCAAAGAAACTATAACAGAAAGAATTTCCCACACAATATCAATCTTTGTAATAACCAAATATTAGTTACTTTTTCGCATTTTGAAACAAATTCAGTCAGAAAACCGCAGATGAATATAATAAATTAAGACATCAGAAAAATCGACGAATTTTTTATCATGATTATTCCAAGGATTCTTAACTTTTTAGAAGTTGAAACTTAACTTCCAATTACAGTTCTAATTCCCCCCCTTCGAGCGGTCTGTTTTGCCCACTCCTAATGAATTTTGGAATTTTAAGTGATTGATATCTAAAAACTAATGTATTTCATTACCTAGTTTCGAAGTAAATTTTATTTTTGTTCATTCAACCCTCTTACTACACACTGCATTCTGATGCAGTGTATAGTAAAAAACGGTGAAAAAATTGCTTTCAACATCCTACAATAGGACATGCTAAAAACACGATTTCTATGTAACAAGGTCGAAAACAGAGACAACTCTGCTACATTAGGGCCGGTGGCGGCTCGTGCATAGGCACTCCAGAACTATAGCACCCCCAGCTTTTATCAGTGTTATAAATCTAATCACTAATTTATTTAATTTTGCACGTAACACCTAAATCCATCCACAATCTAACACAATTCCTTTAAGAGCTTTTAATCTTCAGGGGAAACACACAGAAAAACAGTATGCCTCTCTTCGTAAAGCCAGAAAACTTCCTAAAGTACTACGTTTTAACTCAGTACCAATTTCCGCCTCTGCGCTCTCGCAGTAACAAAACGCATTCGTTCCGCTAGACAGTTTGTGACTAGAAGGTACTGTCGAAAATACAGCACCAGTGGTGTTTCCACAGCGGAAGATTTTTTCGCGAGCTTAAAATTTAAATACAAATAAAAAAAATGAAGGTAATTTAATGTCAAATAAAAATTAATTAAAGTATTGTACTTTAAAACTTTTTTTCGTAAATAAATGCGGAAGTGGCATTCCTACATGTGCATTTTTGTATTGTTCAACTGCAGTTGCATAAATTTCGATAAACGAGAGTAAGGGCGGCTGGAAGTATAACTAAGAAAATTTATTTTAAGGTTCAATTTTTGATTAAAATCAATTAAAAGTTAGTAATTGTTTCTCTGTTAAAACTTACCCTCATCAAGACAAAAATTCAATTATTGTTTTTTATTAAGTAATAACTAATTCAATAAAAATTAATTAGAGAAGGTAAAATCTTAGTTATAGCGAAAGGCATCATACGCAATGTAGTATAGCTTATAGCACCCCCGGCAATAATGCACAAGCTGCCACTGATTAGAACATTATAAAATGATTTCTATGTAATGTGGTGCAAAAATAGCGACAGTCATCCTACAATAGGACATTCTACCAGTCGATTTCTATATTACAACGTGCAAAAATAGCGACCGCCCCCCTAAAATAAGATAATATAATAACCCGATTTATAAGCACCACGGGGGCAAAAATAGCGACATCCCTCCTACAACGTTGCATCCTGACATCCCTCCAACAACTCGATTTCAGTATCACATGAAACAAATTAAACCATGTTGCGGGAGGTTTGAATGTCTTAATAAAAACAATCTCTCGACATTTTAATTTTAATAAATAATTTCTTCCAATAATTTTCATATATCTCGCTTCCCCTTTTACTATATCACGTCCAAGGGAGGATAGCCGCACAGAAAATTATTAGTTAACTCAAATAACTCTTATGATATTCCCATATACAAGCATTCAATTCTGTTGATTTTTTTAAATGATCACATATAACTTCGTAAAAATCCGTAAACATGGTATTTCAATATTAATTCCAAGAAAAGAAATCTTTATTCTACAAAATGTGGAAAATCCATCTCGACATCTCTGAGCCACGAGTCGGAAATTGTATGAAGCCCCCTGATCCACATAAAAGTGGGAAATACCAAGAGGGGGTGGAAGTGCTATCAAACCACACCCTATCTCCATCACTCTTATTCTACGTCCCCAAAACACTGTAATCATCGTTATCACTAGGAGTAAGGTGTTCATCACGCTAAGTATGTGTGATAGGAACAGCTACTCGACCAGCATTTCCTCCTAATAAGATCCTCACGCACGTTGTTGTGAAGAAAGGACGGTTCTTAATTGAAAGAAAAGTAAAATGTCATATAGCACGATATATATCGTTTTGTGATGACAAGAATGAACAAGTTTTTCGTTGTCATTGTGTGCCTGCTCTAGTTCTGTCTTCTTGATGAGTGTACAAACAAATGGTAAACATTATTACTGCATTAGCGGAAAAGAATGGGAAAAATGAGGTTTGACCACTAAGTCACGAAACTATGTTTTCTTCCGTATTGTCAAGAGGTACAATAAATATAAAAAATCGATAGTTGATATTTATTTGCTATGCTGTTTTTTGTTAATCTGATATTATTTCGTCAAAATAATACAGATTATCCCAGTGCGCTTTATAAACTTTGTTTGTTCACCCATGCAGCTTAATAAGATTAAGGCTTTTTGTTTAGATGGGTATTTTGAAACACTAGTGGTGAAAATAAATTGCATATCATGAAAATTTGTGAATGTTTAAGAATAAAATGTTAAGAACTGAAAAGTTTGTTTGCTTAAATTTGAATTTATAATGCTATATCGCTATAATTTCTCACATTTAAAAAGTTTGTGGAAAATCTCCGTAAACCGAAACTGTATAATGGGGTATTTTAAAGATGCTATTGAGGGTCGAGCGTCCTCATATTTGTGTGGCTTGAGACAGGGAGGCACCATCCAAGTGTCGTCCTCCTCATTTGACTATGTTTCAAAATTATGATATCCGTCCCTAAATATCTCTCAGATTGCTTCAAAACGGGAGATAAATATATGTAACATCTTCAATTTTAAAGTGTTTGTAGAGGCATTTTCAAAAATAATTCACAGATGATTCACGTAAGATTTTCTTTATTCAAGAATTTCAAAGGTGTTCAGGTCATTTAAGCATCTTAGATCATATTTAAGAGTCCACGCCATGATCATCCATGCGGACAACGCCGTCCGTGCGCTTTCCCTGCAGTTAAAATCAGAGCAAACCAGCGGGAGTGGTCTCCCCTAAACTTTCTCGTATACTTCCCCCAAAAGGTGCTGTTTCTCCTTCCCCATGGATAAAAAAATTCGAACCTACTGTAACCCAGAATCCAATGACTATCAGAAGATTTTCCATTGCAGATTATAGTGATTGTAAAATATTTAGGTAAAAAGAATCAAATTCAAAGAGATGCTTACCGATTAAAACGCATCTATCACACACTTCTAGGTTCCACTCTTGCCGTTCAAGGACTAAGTGACGTAATTATCTCAATAGCTTCCGCGTGCACAGATATTGCTACCAGTACGCATGCGCATGGAGAATCGGATTAGTAAAATTAATTATGCAATTTGAACGCCTTTGTTTTAACCGATTGACACAAAAATTGGACACAATTAAGGTAAAAAGGCCACATACCAAATTTCATTTATCTAAGCAATTTTGTTAAGAAGTTATTGCGATTAAAAATATGCAATGGTGCAGACCGACAGACAATCAACCCTTCGACGGATTTGGTCCAAAATTTGATACGGACCTACATTCATGATGATAAAACTGAGTACCAACTTTTATCCATCTAGCTATTCAAGTTTTTGAGTTATAGTGTTTACATGAACGCGGACACACAGATAGACTTCCAGTAGATGGATTTTGTCCACAATTTGAAAGAAACCTACATATTATGTGCAAAGATCACATACCAAATTCCATCCCTGTATCTCTAATAGTTTTCGAGTTACCGTGTTCACAGACAGACATAACTACAAAATTGTGTCATTCGAACTCAGGGAGGTCAAAAACACGGAGATTCGTAAAAATCTCGAGTTCGAATTTTTTGACGATTACAATACTTTCTCTTTGTATCCTTCGTATACGAGAAAGTAAAAAGGGCAGTTAACAATGCGCAGATAGTTTAAGTACCCAGAGGAGAGGATTTTCCGGCAAAGACTCGTGACTCGAAGTGAAAGTAGAAGTGCTCTTATTGCGTTGGAAGTAGAAGTAATTTAAAATGAGGTATCGTTAAAAATAATTAAAGAATATATATAATCTCACCTAATTTTGCTCTAAATTCTAATATTATATATTTTAAAGTCTTAATGTATTCCAAAATCACTTTTCTTAACCTCCAGTTTCGTTTTATTTCCTGGAGGTATATTAAATCTCGCGTTTTGGCATATTTATTACTAAAAGAATATTCTAATTACTTCCACGCGCCAACACAAATCTCGAAATAAGCGAATTCTTTTCCAGACTTTTCCCTAAAACACTTACGTAATATACTAAAAATAGCTATGATTCCCTTCACTTTGATCAAGTGTCTATCTGTTAAATCCCTACATGAGAAAATGCAGGGATTTCTGTTCTCTTTTTGACTTGAAACTTAAACCAAGATGTACGTACATTCCGCCACTCTCCCATAATAAAAGAAAAATAGTTAATAACTCGGCCTGTCTTTTATTTAACGACTGCAACAACGAAAACATTTCATATATATATATATAATAATATAATCATACAGAAAGAAAGTAAACAAAACACATCAAGAATCAAATCTATACTAAAAAGTCATTATTTGAACAATACATCAATTTTAAATAAAATCTAATAAATTGAAATTACTAAAGATACCATAAACAAAAAATCAAGTTTAAGCATTATATGTCAACAAGTGAAAGAACACTGTTGTTATTAAAAATAATGAAATAGGCAATCCAAGTAAATGGAGTTTTCAACAATTAATATAGAAGCTTGGCTGTGGACAAGCTTTAGCCAGGTTAAATTAATTTTGCTGTACAAACCATCCCTGTTACTATTGTTGTTGAAAAAACAAACAGGGTAATTTACCCTAAAATTAAAGAATTTAGAAAGAAAAGTCTTATACTAACCCTAACAATAAAACATAACTGTATAGAAACGACTAAAATTCAGGATAAAAATATGTAATATAACATTATATTGCACTAAGATATTGCACTAAAGACAGTAAATATAAAATTCAATAAAATACCTATACTTTTCATTAAACATTAACTAATCAGTGTCTCCTCTTATACTTACTAGAATTCATCTCTTTCAATATAACGCGCCATTCACATTAACATCACATGTTGCCACAACCAAAATTCTTACCATGAAACCACATAATTGACCAAATAACATAATTAATTTTTGATATCAAGAATTAGTAAGATACCTATATTAAAATTCTCAAAACCATTTTAAAAAATTTAATACAGTTATTTATCTAGATAATATTTGAAAATTGATAAAAATGTCTATTAAAAAGGGAAATTTCACATGAAAGATCCTGGCGCCATCTATGTAATAAATCTTAAACCAGTAATTCAGTATCCAAATTTGAATAAGATTACACTTTACGCGTAGAATATGTGAAAACACTATCTCAATATCAAAGAAATAAAAATATTCCTTTATAAATCAATATGAATGTTTTATTCTAAATGACCTAAATATTTCTTATCTATATATACTCTTAGAAAACCTATAGGCATTCCATAATCCAGTGCAAAGGAATAAAAAATTTTTATGTTCTTAATTCTAATATCAATGTCAGTTACTAAATTATTATTTCTAATTATATAATTTTTTACTAAATTCTTGAAGACAGAAATGCTAAGATTACTATTCCAAAAAGGGAATTTATTAATATATATATATATAGCTATTGCATTATGTTTACCTTCAATTGCATTTATCTATATTATGAAAGGACAAATCTTTCGGTAACGCTCAGGAATGTGGCGTGTCTACGTCCCAAAATATATTCAGACCAGAAGGCCTGTCTGCAAATTAGCATACACACAGTATACTGCTTTGATTCAATGATGATTCAATATCAAATAAGAGTTATATCCGAATTAGTTTATTTTCCTAATATAATCTTTTAGCATTTTCTTTGTTTGCTTTTTTTCTCTGTGTGTTGGGAAACTATGAATCTTTTTGCTAAATTATAGGATCTTCAAAGTATCCAGCGGACGGGCACAAATCTTCTAGTGACATAATGTTACCTTAATGTATCAAATACAGGCATTCTATAGAATTAGCAGTCAAAATACGGAATCTCTTTTATTTTAATACCAAGGGGTTCCTGTCTCTCTCCACCTCCCTCCCCTACCTTATCGCTTCACAGCTATTGAACACGGTGGCTACGCTACCTCATCAGAGATAGATGATTTCATAATTAAACTAATATACCTATGCAATAAAGAGAAATAAATGAAATTTGTAAACACGACTGTGATGCCATCCGTAAATGCTTTTAAAATCAACATTAAGGCTTATTATTTCATCATGGGCCATCTCAATTCGAAGTAGGAACGCATCAATAAATGTGCACTGTATATTTGTATATACGCGTTATCCTAATTGTTTCCATTTATTTGTCCCAGTGGCGAATCCAGGATTCGGGTCTGGGGGGGGGGGGGGGGG
>BGPR01016186.1:0-32334 GCA_013235015.1 Araneus ventricosus
ATTAAACTCATTTCTTTTTTAAATTCTAAAAATGAAGTTATTGTTTCATAAATTTCCTTTAATGCACTAAGCATCGGATATTATACTAATCCTCGATTTAACAATCAAGTTCCGTTCCCACTGGCATACCGTATTTCAGAACTGGTCGGAAGTCGGATTCGTATTCCTCAACACTACTTTCATTCAAACGGATTATAAATACAGTACACATAACACAAGAATTCAATTACGTGTTGTCATAATACATAATGTGTATGTATTATACGTACATGGGTCGATCCAGGCGAAAATTGGAGCCGTTTTGAGGCCCCTTCACAAAATTCCACTTCATAAAAACGGCCCCTTCACAAAATTAAAATTCATAAAAACGGCCTCTTCACAAAACTCAAATTCATAAAAACGGCCCCTTCACAAAACTCGAATTCACAAAAACGGTCCCTTTTTTTTTTAATCTGACGTCTTTATAAAAAGTTTTTGAATGAGGCATTGCACAAAATACACGTTTTTTTTTTCAGTATTATATCAAATTACTGCATATATTTGGTTCAATGAAACACTTTTGATATTAAATGCAAAATGCAGAAATATGACTGCTAAAATTAAAGGTTTAACATGATAAAAAAAATTTTCACAAAAATAATTTTTTTTTCACAAAATATTTTTATTTTTCACAAAAATAATTTTTTTTCTGAAAAACGGGCCCCTAAAAAAACTTGGATCGACCCCTGACATACTTTAAGCTACTTCAGCCTGAAATTGCGTTTTATTTTGAAATTTATTTTTTGTGGTCATAAGTGCGGACGCTTGTAAGTAGCTGAGAATATAAATCTGCGAATTTCAGATTCACTTCCAGTAAACATCGCCAGTATGATAGCAACATTAAATATATATAAATTCTTTTATGTATTCTCTTATTTTATTTATGGTTCTATTATATTTTTGAACACTGGCAGGGGCACCTCAAGTTGACAATGCGCATTAAGATCAAAAGTCAGGACCATTTTACCTGGACTTAGGAATACATCGTGTGTCTTTACTTTTCTGACAACTTGAATTCTCACTGCCTGTAAAACTGAAATAAGCAGGGGTTTAACTAAATTTTGAATAAATTAATAATCTTCTTTAAAAAGCTATTAAAGCAATTGACTGAAATATAAAACACTTAGCTTACTTAAAATAATTTGAAACAAAACTAAACATTCAAATTTTGCCATAATTATGAAAGGGATGAAAAGAGACACGACTTTTTTACTTGTACCGCTGTCGTACTCTTAAAAAAGTCATAGACTTTAAAAACAATTTTTTTTAATCCATTAAATATTTTCATAATATTAGGATATAAGAACAAGCATTTTAATACAAAAAGAAATTTCCGTCATTCGAATTCCATTTCTCTCGGGAAAAATCTTCTTTGCAACTTCAAATCTAAATCCATGCAATAAATAATTTTCCATCTGAATACAGAAACGTAATTTTTTTTATTTATAATCTATTCATGTCTGGTGTTTTGAATTTTTGCTACCGAAAGATAAATCTGCTACGGCATTCAAGTTATTAATTACTTGTAAATCACAAAATATTATCCCTTCTCATTTCAAAACTCGTAAATTACTGCTGCTGTTGGTTTTTATACTAATTCTTGCACTAACCCGTTGGTTCTTTCTCTTTATCATAAATTAATGTTGCTGTTGTTTTTTATACTAATTCTTGCACTAACCCGTTGGTTTTTTTTTTCTCTTTAACATAAATTACTGCTGCTGCTGGTTTTTATACTAATTTTTGCACTAAACCGTGGGTTCTTTCTCTTTACCCTGCTGACTTCTCTAGAGAAAGAATGAATTTTGTTCATATGATTTGTGCCTGCGTATCTTTCTAAAAATGAATAATAATTTTCGGTGATAAAGCTCTTCCAAATGATTCATAAATAAAAAAATCTATAAAACGCATATTCTGAATATTCTTCCCATTTCTTTCCATAACATATATGAGAAAATTTAACTTGCATTTAATTATAAAAAACAAAGATAATTCACGACTTTTATCCGACAACTTGAAAAAACATCGACAGCGCATTGAAGCTATTTTTTATTTTAGAATTAATTTGAATAACTTAATAATTCATTAATAAAATAATATGCTTTCTACATTTTTTTACTTCAAGTAAGAAATATTTAGTAGGGAAATTTTAATTTAACGATTGACGTTTTTAAATAATTACTGATAACAACTACCTCTCAATAAAAAATTATTAAATTATCAACAAAAAATTTAAATTCAAAGTTAATTTTTCTGCATCTTTTTTACTTCATTCTTTACGCTCATTTCATAAAAAAAGTCATTCAATTTAATAAAATCAAAATTGTGTCCCACAATCATTTTTGCTAACCAACATTCAAAATCTGACTTAAGCGCTGGACGGCCAAACTTAACTATTAATTTAAAATTAACTGAATTATTAATTAAATTAAAGGTTAATTAATCAAATAAACTTTAATCAAAAAACTAAATCAAATTAACTTCATTATTAATTAAAAAATTAGTTAGTTTTCAAACCATTTTTCACATATTCTTTACATTCAATCCACAAAAAAATATACAATGTAGTGTTAAATCATTTTTGTCAACCAACACTAAGAAACTGAATAGAGCACCATTTCTGGAAGGACTAAAATTCGTCAACGCGACCACAACAAACAAGATCCACAGTTTTAAGACATCGCTTGTCACCGGGTAAGCGGAACTGTCCATATTTTTCAATTATGAACCACACCATGATGTTCGTAACACGAAAAGTCATTTCTACTTCTGCCTGCCTTTATACAATGACAGCACACCTACAGGCGGAAGTTTCTGTTCTGATCAGAGTCGAGAGATTACAGTGCGGAGATAATAACAAAAAAAAAAGTGTTAACCGAAGCATGAATGTACCGCTCGCTACCGACGGCAAAGGAAAACATAAAAAGGAAACAAACTGAAAACAGAAATCTAACGAAATGAATACATTTACTCTACTATGCAAATGAGTCACACGGATAATATGGTTCCACTAAAATAACGATTGGTTAGTTATTCTAAATAAGGCAATTTAAAATTTTCCAAACACCGTTGTTTTAAAGATACGCCTCTGTCAAACAGTACCCATGCATCAATAAAATATTAGCAAGTATAATTTATCAAAAAAGAATGATAAATATGTATTTAACCTTCTTAAAGCAAAAGAAAGCTTGTTAAGTTTTATACCATGAAAACTAAGCAGATAACATAAAAAGGAAGCATAAATGTGATTACATTTATTCTACTACAAATCACAAATAACATGGTTCGACTAAAATAGCGAATGATTCGTTATTATAAATAAGGCAATTTAAATTTTCCAAGCGCCATTGTTTAAAATATACGTCTCTGTCGAACTGTACCAAGTATCAATACAATATTAGCAGGAATAAATTATCAAAAAAAGAATAATACAAATATGGATTTAGCACAACAATGCTTGTTAAGTTTTATATCATGAAAACTAAGCAGATAACATAAAAAGGAAGCATACTGTATAAGAAATGCAACAGAATGTGACTACATTTATTATAACAACAAATCACACGAATAACATTGTTCGACTAAAATAACGAATGATTAGTTATATTTTAAATAAGACAATTTAAATTTTCCAAGCGTCGTTGTTTTAAATAGACATCTCTGTCGAACTGTACCAAGTATCAATACAATATGAAATTATCAAAAAAAAGAATAATACAAATATGGATTTAACCTTTTATAGCAAAACAAAGCTTGTTAAGTTTTATACCATGAAAACGGAGCAGATAACTGCTTCGCCAACATGATAAGAAAACATCAAGATAGGAATCGTAAACAGCGGCAAAGTTGCTGTTCGTAAAACATACCGATTTATAAACAACTTCGTTGGATAGCAGTAAACGGAGATAAAAAAAAATAAGAAAACATAATATTTATTGACATGAAGAGCAGGTAGTGAACTGATTACACTGAAAGCATGTCAACTATAAAATTTTCGGAAGCCATGAAAACTTATTGGCTTTTAACTAAACAGACCAGAAGGATTGTAAAGATGTTCTGGATTTGAGTTTTGTCAGTGAAAATAGAATATCCTTTAACTAAACAGACCAGAAGGATTGTAAAAATGTTCTGGATTTGAGTTTTGTCTGTGAAAATAGAATATCCTTTAACTAAAAAGACCAATAGGATTGCAAAGATGTTCTGGATTTGAGTTTTGTCTGTGAAAATAGAATATCCTTTAAATAAAAAGATCACAAGGATTGTAAAGATAGTCTGGACTTGAATTTAATGTTTCGGATGATCCTGGTTTTCACTTTCCAGTTAGTAAATCACAATAAAACATTAACTATAGTTTTTCAGAAGTTAGCATCTGGAAACTTAGTGCAATATGGTTATCCTAGTTAGGTAGGAGAAAGAAAGTAAAATCCATTTTCCTCCTATGATCAATCATATTTATGTATTTATTTCTGATTCAGAATTTTTTTAAAAATTATTTCCAAGAACAATTACAATAATTAGAAGTGAAAGATTGTAAGAAATAACAAATTGGTCAGCCCTTGCTTTTTAAAGTAACGTTACCCTTCAAGTCCCAGTTTTTAAACCGGAAACATTTTGATCCGGATTTGAATAAAATGTCTCAAGTTGTCCTTTTTTTTACATACAAGTTAATAGCTCTCATAAAAAAAACTTAAAAAAGTTTACCTAGACTCAAAAAATTAGCTTCTGAAGAATTCCCTTTCCTGACTTTTACTATACATGAATTATTCTTAAACAGTTTAGCGCCTTATTTCTCTGAGTACTACTAATTTCCATTATACTCAAGGTGGCACTATCTTTGTGCTAACGCAATGTGACCACACATCCAGAATATCCGCGTCAGTCCAGTATTTCGGTATTTGCCAAGAACTGGCATCTGAAGTCCCCCGCCCTAAATATCTATACTGATTTTCTGAAAATTTGATTACTTTAATCTTTATAAGACTTTTTTTTTTATTTGAACGTTTGAAACAAAGAAAATGTATTTCCCACCTCCCCAATTCCTATTATGTGTAAAATATATAAGCAATGACAGTGTTAATGTTTTTGAAAATTCGGGCTGGCAAAGAACTGATCCAGAAGTCTTTTAGGTTTGAGACGATTAAATTAAGTAGTTGGGACATAATTTTCATATTCAATGGTCACATTATTCTTTTAATTTGAACTTACGCACGGAAATATTCCCTGGGACAACTACATAAATTTAACATTGAAAGGATTTAATCACGGAAATTAATATGGTAACTAGCTGTGTGGCCGGGCGTTGCACGGGTTATCACGAATAATAGGATATTCCCGGGCGGAGAGAAGTGAGGTCACATGAGACATTGGGATCCATATATTTTCATATGCCCCGCCTCCGCTTTTCTCTACAATCAACAAATATCGTCACTTACTTTCCCTAACAAACGTTACGAAGTTAAACACCTTAATGCAAAAGAAAAAAAGCATGAAAACGATTTTTTTTTCCATTGTTAATAAATCCAAACACAGAAGCTCGCTCAAAAAGAAATACCAACCTCCGTTAAATAAATAAAAAAAAAATGCAACACCGGATGCGAAAACTAATAATAGGGGGGAAAATAGAATCCTCCGTGAATGAATTCACCATGCTGCCAATAGATGGCAGCACGTCAATTCATTCATTTTGATGTTTTTAATTAATATCTTTTTAACTAATTATAATTTCGGAATTTAAATAGTCGAAATGGATTCCTTGGATTATTTTCCATCTTTTGGTACTTACGGCTAGTTTCAGGATTCAGTGGTTCGTGACAAGATAGAAGGACATAGATACATATGTTTGTTTACCTTCGAATTTTAATAGGCTGGATTATGTTTCTGATCAAGATATTAATGTATTAGACTTCATTAAGGAATTTAAAGTCAATAAAAATTCAGAAATCCAAAAATACGATGATTAGAAGAAAACAAAATGCATAAATTATCTTATCCATTAAATTGACGTTTTTTTAATTCATTTTTTTATATTAATAACGTTTAGTAACAGTTCACCTACTGATATATGACATAATAATCATATCAAAAACATATAAAGACAAATGAAGTCATAACAAATGTTAAGGGGACAAAATCACATTTCTCGATATTACTAATGCACAGATATTTCAATTTTGTTCCAAATAAAAATGATTAAAATAGTTCTCTTTATTATGTAACTTATTGCAAAATCCTTGAAATAAATTGAATGTATTTTCCATTGTCTCATAACCAAACAAATGTTTCGTAAAAGATTGCTTTAAAATATAATAGCTTTCCATTAAAATGGTTCTAATGAAACCAGACGCGGCATAGAAAAAGATGGTTACATCAGATGTAAGAACCTATTTTTTAAAATAAGCAAAAGAAAGAGGTGCTTTGATTGCACCGTCATAAAGCTAGTGAACTGCTTACGTAACTGTTGTATCAGCAGATTTAATATAATGGACACCAAAAATACTCAATTCAACTTACTAAAATGAATAAAAAATTTGTATTTATTTATTGCAGCTTTGAAAAAACTTGTCATTTGTTCATTCAATAGATGTGCAAAAAAAAAAATCGTAAAAACAAGAGAATGTTATCAAATAAAATGAATTAAAAATATCAGAAACATTTGAACTGATATCTACCATTCACGTTTCAATTTATCACCTGGAAATTCTAGATTTTCAATGCCAGAAATCACTCCTATGTGCACTTTGGCATTAGCATCAAAGCCATTAATTCGTTTCTAATGCCTTTAAACAGACACTTATTGTGAACCAAATATTTATGGTTATGTAGAACAAAAAATAACATGGCTTAAGTTATGAAGATAAGAATCTCTCCCTCATGTAAATCGAACGCATACTCCTTTTTTGTTTCTGCCAACAATTCTGATTCTTCCAATATTTGAGACTTATATTTCCATACCAATTTCAAGCGACCCCCCCCCCCTCTCCTCCAGCGATTTATGTTGAAAATTTCCTCTTTTCTAAATAATTCTGGAATTTTAAATACTTAATAAGAAAAAAACTAATTTACAACTTATATGTGCGAGTAATTTTATTTCAGTATCAACAGAATATATATTTTAATATTTTAGTTTATCTATTTAAAACTCACATCGACCCGGCCTGTCTAAGAGGGTGTAAGGCCCGAGACTGGCCGACGGGGAAGAAAAACATCTACAGCACAGAAAAACAAGTCCAAGACTAATAATAAGCTAAGAATAAAATTACACTGAAAAAGCACTGAACACAACAAACATCAAAAGTACAAGATAAAAATTAACGAATATCAAAACACAACAATAAATAGCATAAGATGTGATTAAAAGTCCATATTTTAGTTTGTATAGTTAGAATAACGCTAAATTTCATATTTTAATTTATATAATTAGCCCCTTTTTTATTTTTTGTTGTCTGTCATGTCTTGGCGCCCCTCTTACGAGAAAGTGAAGGGTGGGAGAGAGAGACTTGCCCAACAGTCTAAGAAACACTAGCTTATAACTCTTTTCCGTTCATTGGTTTCACAGTGACACATAGAGCATTTTTTTACTGCGCATGGGCATAATGTAGCGTGATATTTCTTTCATAACTTAAGAGCCTGACATATAGGGCAATTTATATAAAAATTCCAATTCAATACCATTAGTATTCTTAAAGATATCGGCATTGCAAGAGCTAAATTGCTTTTGATCTCTAAGAGAAACACAATGGTGAGTGTTCTTGCATAAACTGGTATTTTTTAAAACTGAATCTTCGAAAGTAATATTGAATTTTATGGAAGTTGAATATCATGAATACTCACTTATGAATTAAATGCATAATTTGAATTGCATTTCGACGATAACGGATATTCGGAGGAAAATTAGCCCGTTACCGTTCATTGGTTTCACTGCGAAACCAAAACTTTCCTGAAAATAAAAATTGCTATTTTTTTTCTTCTTTTAAATATTTACGATCAGCTACATGTCTAATACTCATTTTTTGAAATAAATTTAGTAATTTTCAAAACGAAACACGAAAAGAACTCGAAAGGGTTAAAACCCTTTATACTGACACAAAAAGTAACGACAACAGTTTTAAAAATCCACTTCACCGAAGCTGTCTAGCAAAAGACATTTAACTTCTTTAACTAGGGTTACTGCCCCCCCCCCCCCCTCGCTCCCGACATCATCAGTCCTCTACTAAAAGCAGCATCAATCTAACACTTAAAACCGAATCTTCGAATAAAAAACGCGCCTTTCTAAACTAAAGGATGTACGGCCAGGCACACTTGTCACACACAGCAAGACGATGCCTGTGGTGATGCCACTCCTAAAAACCCTCCCTAAAGGATTTTCTCAGCGAGGACTATCATTTTTATCCTCTCAAGCACGACAGACGATCTCCAGCGAGGAGTTCACCCTTTTTCCGTTCCCACGTTCCCAGGTGAGGCGCATCACGCCACTCGCCACGCCCCTGTGATGCTCGAAGACCGATTACGCAACGCTCCTGCGCCCTCGCCACTGGAGCATTCAAGAAAAACAGACGTCATTTGAGTGTGACTCCGAAAATCGGGATGACCTGAGGAGTCTTCCGCTCGGCCCCTTTCCTTTGTCTTCGCGGTGGATGAGCCATCCATCAACTCAAGTGAAGTTATTATCCAGGCAGGGACGAAACTTGTCATTTCTTTCCCCTCTCTCCATCAAAATTTTTGAGCAATTATAGAAAATTATAGTGGGTCCATCTTGTTCGGGTGACGAATAAAGACAGGGAAAAAATTATGAACTTATACGGAAATGAAAACTTAAAAATCAGAAGAATTTTCATAGACTTCCAAGTTAATTTTTTATTTTTTTAAAACAGAATTTGAATAATTATTCAATACATGGAACTATTATCAATTCGAATAAAATTTATTATACAGGCAGTGATAAAACAGTTAACATTTCTTTTTTTCTTTCCCATTAAAATGTTTTGGATACTTATCAAGAAAAATTAGAGTTGGCACATACTCAAGAAAAAATAAATCTCACTAATTTCCAATTGATAATTTTGAAGAAACGAAATGAATCTTTCTTTTTTTATTTCCTTAAAATTTTTCGAATTATCAAGAAAAATTAAGAGTTGACACATACATCAAGATAAAAAATAAATAAATCTCATTAGTTTTTATGCAATACTTTCGAAAAACAATAGTACAATTTAAAAAACAATAAAGTATAACTAAAATTTTTTACCGACTTTTTGTGCTCAAAAAAAAAAAAACTGCTTTCAAGAAATTTTTAAAAAACTGTTTACCTTTTAAGAAATATTTAAAAAACTGCTTCCCTTGTAAGAAATTTTTTAAAAACTGCTTCCCTTTTAAGAAATTTTTAAAAAACTGCTTAACTTTTAAGAAATTTTTAAAAAACTGCTTAACTTTTAAGAAATTACAGCCTGACATCGTCAAACAATTCCAACAATGACAAACAATTTCTGCCTAGCATCCACACTTCATGTCATTCAGTAATTGTCTCTCCAGTAATACATCGGCGAATTTCTCTAACATTATTATTAAAACATTTATTTGTTTTCTTAGAAAAATTCATTCTTTGACTGACAAGTAACTTGACAGTAAAGGAAAAGATTCGCAGTGTATTATTACTCTCGATCAAATAGTCGTCAATATGATTCTATTTACAAGCAAGTGATATATTTGATCAGAATTCAGTTTTAAATGCTATTAATCGATATTCTAAGCAATAAAATACAATCTTTCAAATAAAACCTTTTTTTCAGGATAGACATGTCAATATGTTATTCGCTGGTAATGCCGTCATCATGGGCATTTATCTCGGCAAAAAATATTAGATAAAAACAGATTAACAAAATACAGAGCTTAAGATTTTACATTTTCCAATATGCTTATTTATATTTAGTACGAGCTTAAAAGGTGCAAATAGTGCAAAGTTAACTTTAAAATAATAATAATAAACCCCGAAAGACTAAGCTTTGACTTTAGAATAAACGACGCAAAATTTTGACACAATCAAATTTGATTTCGTCATTAGTGTATGGGGAACAGTTTTTTTTTTTTTAATTGACGCTGGAAATCTCTGATAAAAACAAAGCGATTAGTCGAAATCAGTGAGATTTGGTAAAATCATGACAGAATAAAAACTGTGTTATACCATGTCATAATATCACTTATCTAAAATTGTGGGTTGAGACAGAATAAACTAACTTCACAGGAGAAAAAAAAAATCTCTGGTCACGGTTTAGTATTGTTTATTTCATTTTTTTTTTTTCACCATTCAAGTGGAATGTTATCAAGGCGAAAAAACGAATAGCAAACAGCAATTTTAAACAAAAAGTGAATCAATTATAGTTGTTTTCTCATACGCAAGATATAAACATATGCAAAAGCATTACGTAAAAATAAACACATATGATACATGATCAGTTAGAGGGAAAATTCTCCCTATGCCATACTTCCAAAGTTAATGCTTCATCCAAGTTTCCAAAATTATTATTCGATCTCTCTACTCTTTACTAACTCTATAATTCATTACTCTTTAATTACTCTATAATTAAATATGGATGAATACTTTTTTCTGATTATTTGTCCAGTTAGATTTTTTAGAACGGATTCAGTTCATTTTCGCGTGATATGATCAGCAACGGATTCCGAGACCATCACTTTTGGACGATTTTAGGCCGGAAAGAGGTGTCAGGCAATGAGTCCATATGAGCGCATTTCCGGAGTACTTGGTTAGATCACGCTCAGTGAAATGTAAATATCACCCTTCCATTTTTCACGGCGCCCCCCCGGGGTGGGGGGAAGTTGGCTCGGGCCGGCGCATGCACAAGAGCGCGGAGGGTTTCCGAATCCGTTAGGTCTACGTCTACAGTAGTATTAAAAGTAGGAAAGGTTGTGTGTATTTATGAAAAAGAAAATCGATTTTGATAGTTTTACCCATCTAAAACTTGTATTACTGTGGGCCACCAGCCGCAGCCGAGTACCTGTAGATGGCGCTGCCATCGCCAGTGACGTCAGAGAATCAAGACGACGAGGCGGTATGAACGACTTTGGTTTGGTTTTTCAAGACCGAAACACGAGATGAAACGACGCGACGATCTGAAAGACGAAATACGATGCTAATGAGTGCCATCCTTATCATATGATGGACTATAACTGTTTCAATTGTACATAGTTGTAAATAATGAGTCTTCAAAATGTAAACTTAATCCTGATAATATAACGAATTAGATTGATTAACTGTGTATTCTTTTATGGAATCAATCACTCTTGCTTGATGACAGCCTACATTTTAAGGCAAATTCCGTTTAATCTAGACTTTCGGTGATCAATCCCATCTAGTACGGATTAGCGGGACCAGGGGTACCGCCAGTGGGGGGACCGGAGGGGCCAGGGCCCCTGTCGGGGATACGGTGCCCCCATTGTGGAAAATTTTTGTACCCCGTTCACGCAACAGAGTACCCAACAAGTTGATATATAAATACCTGGCTAAAATTTGCGACCAATTTCAATAGAACACCCCCCCCCCATCAAGCGGACTCTAACGCCACTCCTGAGCGGGACTCTTCTGTACATCAAGTACTTTTGTAATCTACTTTGCATCTTGCAGGGGGAAAACGATCTGGCGTCTCAGCACACTGTAAGACAAAACGTAGTTGTATGTTAGACGACTCGAGCAGATACGCTTATCACGTGACTGTGACGTCACACGAAGTGAATCATCAGTTTAGTTTACTCCGAATAGTTAGTCAGCTGCTTTGCTTTATCTATAATATAAACACCGTCTGGAGGCCTCTAACGCTCCAGGAACGTGGGCGTGGCTACGTGTCAAAAGTGGTTCGTCCCAGAAGGGAACAGGAAAGGGGTTTCTTTTCTTAGAATTCGGAGCGGTTTTCGAAAGGGGGAGTGAATTTCCCTTATCTTTGAGAGAGAAAGCGTTCAAGTATTGTTGGTAAACAATATGGATAGAGAAGATCCCACTGCAAGGAAATGAAAGTTAGCAAAAGAGAGATTTGCACGATGGAGGGCGATATAAAGACATTAAACAGAATTCAAAGCGCAAATATTCAATTAATTACAATTAATTTATTTTTCCACTTCTCAGGGATATTTACTTTCGTTTTTGATAAAAAGATTCTTTCTTTTTCATACTTAATTTTGGAATTGAATATTTATATATTTTGCAAAGCGAAAGTTAGTGTCAACTGATTCAACATTTCTGTTTTTCATGCTTTTTTACTTTCTCGTATACAAAGAGAAAGTATTGTAATCGTCAAAAAACTCGAACTCGAAGTTTTGACGAATCTCCACGTTTTACACCTCCCTGAGTACGAAAAACACAATTCTGGAATTACGTCTGTCTGTGAACACGATAACTCGAAAAATATTAGAGCTACAGGGATGAAATTTGGTATGTGGTCTTTAAACATAATTTGTAGGTTTTTATCAAATTGTGGACAAAATCCGTCAACGGGAAGTCTGTCTGTCTATATGTCCGAAGTCATGCGAACACTATAACTCAAAAACTTGAATAGCTAGATGGATAAAATTTGGTACACAGTTTTATCGTCATGAATGTAGGTCCGTATAAAATTTTGGGCCAAATCTTTCAAAGGGTTGACTGTCTGTCGGTCTGTATAATCGCATACTTGTTAAGCATTCGTTTCAAAACTGATCTCCATGCGCATGCGTACTTAGCAATCTCTGGTACCAAGCGGGAGGATTACGTCACTTTGTCCTTGAGACGGAGTTTGTGATGGATATGTTTTATCTCCTGGTTTGTTTTCGCTCGCTCGTATAATAGCGGATCTTGCTGGAGTGTGATGGAAAATAAATATTGCTAAGTTTTAATACATAGGCATCTGCTTAATATGATTCTTCACTTAAATATTTTACAATCACTATAATCTGCAATGAAAAACCTTCTGATATTCGTTGCATTCCGGATTACAGTAGGTTCGATTTTTTTTATCCACGCAAAGGGAGGGGAAATGACAAATGTTTGAGCAGTATATGAAAAAGTTTAGGGGAGGCCACTCCCAATGGTTCTGTTTCTTAAGCACTGACAGTCAGATCTGTTATTGAGTTATTGTTGGCAAGCTAAAAGTCCGTCTTAGACGAGCACAAATCTTCTAGCTTTATTTATAATAGCGAGTAGGCAATTCAACAAAATTTTGTTTTTCTTCTTCAGAAACTAAATTTTTTTTCTTACTTTTATTCCTAAATCATTTTTTCTTTAAATGAAAGGAAGGAATCTATTATTTTTTTAGGAGTAACCTTACTTATACATTTTTTTAAAGTTAAGGCTTTTAAAAAATCAAATATTTTATTTATTTATTTATTTCAGTTTCCAAAGTATAATCATTACTCCTCACATAAAGCATTCTTTTACGGTAGAGAAGCACAGACCTCGGCGACTGTTTATAATCAATCTTACTAGATCGTAAATCTGTTAACACAACGAATCGTTGTCACGATGAAACGTAACAAGAAACCCTGATATCGGTTACTGGTTTCTCGGCGTAGTACGCAAGAAAACAGAACACAATGGCCATTAATAACAATCCGACGGCTAAAATTATTTTGTAACAAGCATTTGGGTTAAGATATAGCTAGAGCCTCTGAAGGGGGGGGGGCGGCCTGGGCAGAGTCATAGGACTAGTGATAGTTTACTTCGTAATGAAGCGTAACTGAAATGACCAGATACAGAAGAGTCCCGCTAATCCGGACGGGATATATTTTCTAAAAAAAAGCATGATATACTGATTTCAGTGAAAGGTCAGTACGAAAATAATATTACGCGTATCCTGTTACTAAGCTGCGTTAATTAAACAGTAAGAAAAATTGAATATGTTTACGGGGAAAAAAAACTTCGATTTTTAAAGTTTTACCCAACCAAACTTGTATTACTTGCATTTTAAGGCAAATTCCGTTTAATCCGGAATGGGTCAGGTTCCATCTAGCTCCGATTACTGGGACTCGACTGAATTCTGAGCTTTAATCTCAGGCGCCCGAGTACCCGGATGAGCATCCGAGATCCTGGCTAAGAAATATTAGTTTTAATTTTGAAAAGTTTTTCTGGAAAATTGGCTATATTTTAAAACTTTCTCAAAATTCAATAAATTACGTTGCACGACTAAAACAAAATCATTAAAACGACTACTGTGTGTTTCACCCGATGGTGCATCAATTTTATTTATTTATATGATCATCAGAAACTGTATTACAGGCAAATACGTGCGAAAGATCGCTCCAAACAACACACAAAATTTAAGCGAAAAATGTTCTACATTAAATTTTAAAATTTGGACTTCGAAATGTGTTGAGTTACTATTAGGACTAGCTGTGTGCCAAATATCATGGTTGTAAATGTGACAGATTCGTCTGGACACCGCACACACATAATTCCTTTAAGTACAGATAAATACGAATATCATTCGAATCTTTAATTTAAAATTCTAAAAATATAAAATGGGGATGGACCTGAAAGATAAAAGATGTGACGACACATTTGGCAATGACAACGTGCAGTTAAAATATTATGATACACAGTCACGTTTATCTTCAGACTATAATGTCACCTGAATTACTTCAATTAAGATCTTAAACAGAATTTACAGTCATTACAGCGCAGTTACAAAATGTTCATTCACCAAATAGGAAGACGACATTAGCTTTAATAAGGCAATAAAGTAGCAGAAAAGAATTTTAAATATTGCTAAAAAGTCAGTTTGGGCGAAGTGACTGCTCCGAGAGTTAATTCGTATGATCTACAACTACTTCTTTTTAAACCTGAGGGAAAGAATTTTTTTAAGAATAAAAAAAGATGCTTCGCTTTCTGGATGCCACACAAAATCTTTTTAATATTCCTGCTAGGGCCGATGAGACCTTCTTTTGAGATACGACAATAAAGTTAGGTGACATCTTTAACCGAGATCTTCAGATGATACGCTGAATATCCATTCAATGCACGTGCGTCACGAATACAAGATGCCATTTTCGAAAGTTGCTTTTTTTCTTATCATTCCAGATCTAATTATAATCAGCAACTGAGAAGGCTTTGAGGCCTTACTTATGTGTTGTTAATAGTCCATCAACAAGTTAGATACCTTCATTTTGTGAACTCATTTTGATAGTAAAAATTTCTCATATCTATAAAATATTCATGTTAAGTGACAATGAATTCTTAATGATCCATAACACAGTTGCGAAAGTGCTTCGAGGGATAACCTGGAATGACAAGAAATTTATTCAAACTTATTCATCTATTCTTTTACAACCAATTAAGTGATGACCCCAAAATCGACTGTGCGGTACCGATTTAGAATTCTTCGATATTATTTACAATGATAATACGACCAATAAGAAATATATCTCCAAACGCAGAGAATTGTCGTGTAGATATACAATATATTTCGCAAAATAACTTGCACTACAAAAATTATATTCTCAATCAAAGCTTGAGGATATAATGTGGCAAACCATGGCGTCTAAAACTTTGAATTCTAAGAATACGCGTCTCTATTGAACTGGCTCACAAAAATTAGTAAATAATTCAAAATGAATATGAAGCAAAAAATAGAAGCATTTGATTTTTATTAATTAAACATCAGAAAAGCAAATGACCAGATGTAACCCTGGGGTTATTAAATGCTTTTTTATCGCTTAATATTCAATTTTTAAACATGCCCTAATTTTTGAGAGTAGTGTTTTTTTCTTTTATAATGGCCAAGCGACAACTACTTAATCCTGGAATAGAGGCGCCATTGCTTCAATGGAAAAGTCAATTTGACCCTTGCTCTAAGATTAGTCAATTTTGAAAGTTTTGACGCATTTAATGGACACACAGACTAAACAAGAACAATTTATAAGTATTAAGTTTGTTTTAAAATAAATTTTACATAAATTTTCATTCTATAAAATACTATCTTATTAAATACTCCACCAATCGCAAGCTACAATGTGAGGATATGCTCTCGAACCCAGATGCCAAGCGTAACATTACATTTCTTAATTGTTTCAGCTTGATTTGCTCATTCAGTCGTTTATACAGGGTGGCTACAGAAACTGTGAAAAAAATTTCCCTGAGTTCCCTGACTAAACTTACAACATTTCCCTGATTTACAGCTACTAATTATATTAGTTTCCTCGCTTTCTCTCTACTCAGAATCAATGTATGTGTACAATATACATTATTACAAATACTTTTATCTGTTATTTAATATGAAAAAAAAATATTTTTAGGACATAATTTTTTAAAAAATGGAATGAACATCCTAAAAAAATCTATTAAAACAGTATATTACATTTCTTATATGAAAAAATACTGGAAATTTTAACAAAATACTTTGCTTCTAAAACTGCATAAGAATTCATTAAAACTACTCTCTGCAACACAAGTTAAATTATATTAACAGTAAAGGTTATTATTATCTTTGCTCAAAACTTTAAAACAGTTCAATAACTAATTAGTGATCTTTTCATGAGTACCAGAATAACATGTTGCAGCATAAATATAAAAATAGTATAATTATACGTACTTAATAATATATATTTTAGAAAAGATTTAAACAAGAGAAACTGCCAAAATATTACTTCAAATCTTGATTCTTTAACAAATCATAAATTAATTGCTCTAATCAAAAACTTATGCTTTTATAAATGAATATAAGTTTTTGTTTAAATTCCCTTTATTATTATTACAAATAATGTTAGACATAAGACGCTGATTTATAGATAATAACTCAAGTAACTATTAGTTTTCTCCGATTTTTAGATATTTTTACGAATTTCCCTGATTTTTCCCTAATTTCCAGGTTCTGTCGTCACCCTGTTTATTGCTCAGAAAAAATTCTGTTCATGACCACAACCCTTCCCTAAGGTTTAATTTGACTTATATGTAAAATGAAATCAACTCGTAGGTTGGTTACTACTTTTTGAAAGAACAAACCCTACATGATCAGCGCCTGGTCCTCGACTGCCTAAAGATCTATAGCTAGCATATCCAGGAAGAGGGGTTTTTCCCTGTACTACCTAAAGGGGCGGCATCTCAGTAGCAATGGGGGGGGGGGTTGAGTCATCATGACTTCACATTCCCATTCCAAGGTTTAAAAAGCAAGATCCGATAGATAAATCGATTTTAAATGCAATTTTTTAAAAATTGCTTGAAACTTTTTAAAATTAAAGTAACCAAACGTCCCAGATTTGTTTCGATTATGAATAAAAAGTGCTGAATTGCCCCATCTTACTTCGAAATACGTATTCCATTAAAAAAACAAAATTTGTATAGAAATTTTAAGTGATTTTTACAAATTAGCTTCCGAAGAACTTTTCTTAACCATTTTTCTTTCACACAAAGTGTATATATCCATCTTGTTTTAGTAACACATAGTAATTTCTTTGAATATTATCAATTTCCATAATGCGCGGAATCGTACTATCACTAGTCTCAATGTTTCAGAATAAAGGGAAGAAAGGGGACATTCCAAGTTTTTGATTTCTTGCAACGGTTTGACACCCAATAACTATAGCGTCTGGTCAGAAGTTTCAAAAATTTGGCCATTCAACAGCAGGGGTCGATCCAGGATTTTTTTCTTTTTTTAGGGGCCCATTTTTGTTTAAAATAAAAATATTTTTGTGAAAACAAAATTATTTTTGTGAAAAACAAAAATATTTTCGTGAAAAAAAATTGTTTTTGTGAAAAATAAGAAAAATTTTTGTGAAAAATAAAAATATTTTTGTGAATTTTTTTTTATGACGTAAAACCTTAAATTTTAGCAGTCATATTTCTATATTTTACGTTTAATATCAAAAGTGTTTCATTGAATTTCAGTGAAAAACTTTAAAAAGGGATCATTTCTATAAAATGAAATTTTGTAAAAGGGTCGTTTTTACGAATTTGAATTTTGTGAAGGGGCCGTTTTTGTGAAGGGGTGTTTTTATGAATTTGAATTTTGTGAACGGCCCCAATTTTCGCCTGGATCCACCCACGAACAGAAAAAAACGAAGCATTTTGCAACCAATTGTTTTGAGCTCAAGAATCAAGTATAATTAATAATACTCGATCGCTGAGGGTCTTTGCACGATGTAAGCTTTAGTGACTACAATTTCATTCCAGCACAGGAATTTCCATAAGGATTTCATATCCGAGTATCAACCGACGCGCTGCTTAATCATCGGAGCAATTTACAACGAAACTGCTTTCTTGCATTCTGGTCACCGCATTTAATTGCAAAGCAACAACGCCCAGCTCACAATGGAAAGAAAGGGCATATCGCGGAACTCCTCATTTTCACTTCACACACAAAAAAACATTTGCATGAAAGGTGAATTAGCAAAACGGGGATAATGAATGTGTGTGAGCCAGGCACGAAAATAGCGAAAATGGCTTGCATGGGGCAACACAACACAGCAACATTATGCATTTGCAGCAACAAGAGAAGGGGGGGGGGCAGGCAAAACGACGTTTGCTCAGAGTTACATTATTTTGGTTCCTAGGAGAGGTATAGAACCCCTCCCAGTCGTGAGTCACGATCGCCAAATACACCCATCTTAAGCAAAACACACCGCGCCCTCGCAACATCCGCAACCACCACAATCCCAGTTCTCATCCTTCCAACCAACACCCATACCGCCAGGACCAAAGGGCGCACGAATACCAGAGGGAGAGGGAAGAAAGAAAAGAAGTTGAGTGGGCGAGCAAAGTTCGAAGGTCAGGACGGGTCTACAACCTTAGCAAAAAAGGAGGAGACCAAGCGGCCTTGGTGGAACTTCCTCCTCGCAGCGGCATAAATCACTGGATGCAATGTCTGCCAGCCAGCGGAGTTGCCTTTTCATTTTTTACTTCTTTTCTCCCAACTTCTTTCCTCCTGGCTTTTTATTAGTATACTTGTTTATGGCGTGCCGTTATATACGTTGGCCTTTTGTTCGGAGCTGGGAATGGGGCGAAGACGTGGGATCCATCATGTCTTCATCGTGCGTTCGGAGACAGATGAAATGGGGTATTATGACGATGTTGCGGCGCTCTTCGATTGATGATACAATGACGGAGTGTTTGGAATGAAATGGAAGCCGTGTCCCAGAAAAACGTTTATTTTGGCGCTGCGTTTTAATTTTCCACGCATCGCAGCAGTGAAGGGCTCGCCTAGAAAAGCGATTGGCCACTTAACGCGAAGCCGCGCTAAATAGCTGATTCTCAACAAAGCGTTTGATGTAAACATCTTGATTAGTTAATCAACAAAGTTGTGTTCATGCGAGCGATCAGATACATTTCGGGATTCAAGACGTGATTTGTTTCACACAGTAATATGTAACATATATAAAATGTATTCGTTATTGTAGTCGTTAAATGATTAAACAGGCCGAGTTAAATTCCAATTTTTATTTCATTATGGGAGAGTGACGGAATGTACGTACATCTTAGTATAAGGTTTCAAGCCAAAAGTGAGCAGAAAATCACTGCTTTTTCTCAGGTAGGGATTTAACAGATAGACACGTGATCAAAGTGAAGGGAATAATAGCTATTTTTACTATATTACGTAAGTGTTTTAGGAAAGAGTCTGGAAACGAAATCGTGATTTATGTGTGCGCGTGGAAGAGATTAAAATATTCTTTTAGTAATAAATATGCCAAAACGAGAGATTTAATAAACCTCCAGCGCGGGAAATGGAACGAAACTGGAGTTATTAAGACTTTAAAATATATAATATTAGAATTTGAAATAAAATTAAGTGAGATTATTACATATATATATATATATTCGTGTAATGAAATGTAAGACTGAAGGTACTGTTTTGCGCCATTTCTTACGAAATCATGCTCTCAGATTAACATCCGGAATTTGCAAAGACGTGATAAGTCTCAGACAGCTCACTTCTTTAATTTTAATTGAATTACATTTGACACTAAAGGTGTTGTTTATGTCTTTTCTGATATTGAATTAACTACAAAAACCAACCCCAGTAAAAATATGATATTAAAATACATTCTACATTTGCTGAAAGGGAATAATTTGTAGTTCAATGAAAGTTTTAACTTTAATTACGAAATAAACATTAAAAAAAAGAGTATGAGTTATTGAGTCCAACGACCATGCGAGTTATTCTCGCAGACAGATGACGTCACAACTTGCAGTCAAAAATCCATACAAGCAAATCTGTCCATTATGGTAACCCTACATGTGATATTAATTTTAAATACACCTTATTATAAAAGACGTAAAAAAACCAAGTAACCAAATAAAGTCGTATGAAAGGTGCAAACGAAGATTTCTGCTACAAAAAATTATCAGCGGCTTCCTTTGATGACAGCCTTCGTCTATTCTTTCACAATTTTAATTTAATATTATTAAAATCAATATTTGACACCACATTAACAAATATTTTAAACCTTTCTTGTAAAACTTACTTGGCTAGTAATCAAAATAAGAATTGATTCACTAGAACACCGTCGCAATTTTTAAAAAAATATTCAATGGGCTATTATTGCACTAATATTGAATCCCTGTCAAAGACAGAAATTCCATCCTTTAGTTTAATTCTTATATAACAACGGAAGAGAAAAGAAAGAAGAAACCTAAAAATAGAAAAGTGCTGCCGGAAATTCTTAGGATATTTTAGCAATTGGATAAAATTCCATAAATGCTACGGTTTTAGAAAAATCAAATTATTAATCTAATTTTATAAAAATCACATAAAATCACTTTTAGAATTTGAGCTTCCCAGATTCATCAAATCAATAGAAAAATCGTCAATTTCTCCAGAAATGAAAGCCTCCAAACAAAATTAGCGAAAGGGCAATCTAATTTTCATTAAACCAAATTTGGTGTTCGTCGTTATTTATTAAAATGAAAAATGTGGTATCTAAGCCCTGATGAATAATTAAAAAAAAAAAAAAAACTCTACAAAGAAATCAAACATTAAGAAATCGAGTTAGAAACGAAAGGATGAGGTAATTGGAGTAAGAGGGATTATTCGTGGAAGCTGTGACTAAATTTAAATGTTAATAAAAAAGATGGAAAGTACGAAAAGAATAAAGTAGGATTAAAATACTTTAAACCAAGAAATTAATCAAACTCGCAACGATTAAACATTTTCAATAGAAATTACAAGATAACAAATATACAAGATTAATTTAAATGAATCGTTGATTTCAGAAACCATATGAGTCAATAATACCACAATACTAAAACCTTTATATAAAAAAAAAATGATTAATTTTTTAATCAATGATAAAAAAATATTTTTTACCCGGTGGATTTTATATACCAATAATGTGGCTTTACATGTAAATACACCTTTAACCCTCTGAGCGCCCAATTATTTTGAACTTTTAGCTATCAGGTTAGAAAACTTAGCTTTTATAGTAAACGAATCGATCTTTTTTGTATTTAATTATATCTCTGAAATCTTAAGAATACTTTATCCATGATTGTTTAAGAAAATATACAAATAAATACGAGCTATATGTTTAGAACTGAACATGAAAAACGGAAAAAGACATTTATACCGCTCATAGGGATAAAATGTGAAAGCAGCATAAATTTAAAAAAATAATAATAATAATCAATTCGTGTGGTTTCTGCATTTAAAAACTTCAAATAAAAATAGAGAAAAAAATTTTACATTCCCGCTTAAAATTTCCAAAATTACAAGGCAAGAAATAAATTATTTTTTATAACGAAGCAACCGGAAGAAGTTTTGGACATCACCCATCTCAATACCACCGCCCTTTTTCCACTTAATTTAGTTTCAGACACTCCACCTACAGGTGGGTTTCGGAACTACGGCCTGAGTAAACCAAATAAATATTAAGAACACTTGATGCGCCATTTAGAGGTCTCATCACGCAGATATTTTTTACTGCAATCACACCCTAATTAGATAAACACCGAGTCTCTTTTTACGTGACCTTGTACATCATCATTTACTGGAAGAGATTCTTCACCAAGATTTATTTATAATTCCAACATATTTCTGCAGGCTTTCATTGGAATTCCGTTCATGAAATTGCTGGAAAACATCAAGCGAGTTTCCACGTCTTCGGAGAGAAAGATGGGGTGGATTTAACACGGAGTGATACATCTCGAACCATGTATTACAGCCTTTTAGGGGCATACACCAGTGGTGAAATATGCATAAATGTAGAGAAATTTCATTTTACGTGCCAAACTTCTCGAACAACTCCGCAATTTCGAGTTGGGCCGAATTGAACAGAAACGGGTCAATATTGTAGCAATAAACCACAAATTTCGGAATTACTCTTGTCATAAGCAATTCTTTTAGTTAGAAATTTAGGGACGTAAGCAAAAAGCAAGGCGAAAAACAAGATGTCCATGCCTTCTGTTCGATTTGGCTGAAAATATGATTATTTTCAGAAATCTTCTTTTACTAGTAAAATTGTAGGTCAAGAAAAATATACAATAAAAATGTAAATAATCGCACATTTAATTTTTACTCGTTAAATTATTGAGTAAATGCCAGCTTAATCATCTTGGTTTTTTTATTTCATACACCGTTTTCATTTTTTTAAATGTGTGCACAGTAAAATTAGAGTAGAAATTTTCAAGAAATCCTCCAGATTAATTAGTATTTTACTAGACTTAGAACGGATGGAAACAAAAAATAATAATAAAAAAAAAGCATTTATTTCAATAAAATAAATGCAAAATTACACTGCTCTAAGAAGGAAACTTCAAAAGACTCATTTTTTTAAGAGATTCTAGTGCAAATCAATTTTCATACCTTTGCTTTGTTGCAAATAACTCATTTTTATAAACTTTTATTGAAGGAATTCAAAAAAAGAATGAAAAAGGACCGGACTTAGGTTAGGTTAGTTATATTAACGTCCCGTTTTGAAGCAACACGAGGGCTATTTTGGGACGGACCTCGTAATTTTGAACTGCAGTCAAATGACGAGGACGACACCTGAACTGGCACCCCCTCGCCAAACTTTTACACCAATGGGAGGACGTTTGGCCCCCTACGTATTATTTAAAGTGCAACAGGCCCAATGCACAACGGATCTTCAGTAGAATCGGATTTCGAACCTGGACCCCTTCGGCTCCGAGGCCGAAACCCTATCACTAGGCCACGACGGCCTCCAGGACCGGACTTGAGCGCCGCAAGCACACACACTGTCATTAAGATTCACATGTCTAGTTTCTTCTACCAAAGATCTTCCTCTTTCTCATAGGAACCCCAGTCCAACCTATGTAGGTTGGTTAATACTGCAGCAGATGCATCGCCTGATAGTTTTATTTTCCTTACCAATACTATAGACAGTCTCCAAATCAACGGTAATAAAAAAGAACGGTAATGAATCTTCTTTTAATCGTGACTTTGAAACATAAATTCAGTTTATGATAATAGGTTGAAACGCTGGTGAAAAAAGGCAATTATCTAAACTGCAACAAAGCCTCTTCAGAATGCCCAATAAAATTACTTCAAAAATCAATCGAAAATACTGAAAGTAATAAAAATCGAATTCATTATATTATTCATTATAAAAATTGTATTCATTATATTAGTCATTATAAAAATTGTATTCATTAAATTATTCATTATAAAAATTGTATTCATTATATTATTCATTATAAAAATCAGGGATCGATCCAGGTTTCTTTTAGGGGCCCATTTTTGTGAAAATTTTTCTTTATCATGTAAAACCTTCAATTTTAGGCAGTCATACTTATATATTTTACGTTTAATATCAAAAGTGTTTCATTGAACCAAATACATGCAGTAATTTGATAAAATACTGAAAAAAAATACTCGTATATATATTTTGTGCAATGCCCCATTCAAAAACTATTAAAAAAGAAGTCAGATTAAAAAAGGGGGTCGTTTTTGTGAATGTGAGTTTTGTGAAGGGGCCGTTTCTATGAAGTGGAATTTTGTGAAGGGATTATTCATTATAAAAATTGAATTCATTATAAAAATTGAATTCATATTAAATAGAAACGTCACTGAAGACTTTTTCCTTACAGACTTTATTCAGCGTACGCGTGCGATTAGTCAAATTCTTAATTTATTTATTTACTTACAACCCGCCCCAGCCCAGCCTACTCAAGAGGGTGTAAGGGCCTTCCACAGACCGGAGGGGAGACAGACGTCAAATTCTTCAGGAAATTCAGTGGTAACTGTTAAATTACCGATCGAGATCCTATCTGGTGTCATAAAAGTTAAACAGCAAGTGAAGATGTTTCAACGCTTAAGAGTAAAACTCCAGTTACGGAAGTCATTTATGTCGTCATGTTTCATGAAAATTAAAAATGTTTTGAGGCAAACGTAATGTGATCATACGCCCGTTTTGAACGGGACAGTTTCTTTTTTAGGTAGCCTGTCACCAAGAGCAGCTTCGGGACGCCCAAATATACCGTTCTCAGAAAGAGAGCAACTTATATAACAAGTTCAAACAAGAAGGCGCCAAAAATCAAAAAATCCGACGGTAATGTCTAGTAGCCTGGTGCTGACGGAGCATACGTGTCACACATAATATGTAAGTTGGTCAGAAGCCTCTTATCTCGTATAGTTACTTCTAACTACATTACACATGAAGCGACAGAATGAAACACTAGGAATATTAAACCGAAAGTCGACGGGTGGAACTGTTCAAATACTTTCACGCCAATAATTTAAATCATACGAACTTTCGTATAATTATTGAATATATTCTATGTCTGCCTGACACTAATGCACCTGTTGAAAGAGTTTTTATTCTTATGAATTAGTTGTGGACGCGCTAGAAAACACAGTTGCAAGTCTCAGTTTTTAAAGCAACGTTGATTACCAAAGTAAATTTTAAGAAATCTTGCCAAAAATTTCATTCTTTTTTTAAAAAATCAATACCAAATATACTGAAGCAAAAATGTGCCCTTCATGAAAAAACAAAACGCAAGATCACAAAAATTATTTATTTTCGCGCGTTTATTTCTTTTCTTTTCATTAATAAATAAAAACTGAAGAAATATGTGTTTTCTTGAATTCACATAATATTACCTGAAAATTAAAAAATGTCCCGTTTTGAGGTGGAAAAATAAATGATCACTTAAGGTACACGTCGATTCATACATACCAGCAGCTACAAATGATGAACTTTTCACAATACATGATTCTAAATGACGTTAAAAACTTCAGAAGCACGGCTTAAAGAATGCTTTCTTTTAATTCTTGTTCCAGTAACAAAGACTTACAAAGAAAGAAAATAACTTTTTAAAAAACTAAGCATAAATTTATCTCAAGCCACAAAAAAGTTTTCTCCTGCGCTGCCGAAAGAAAGCGAGATTTTTTAGAGCAGCTGTAAAAAATATTGCGAAACAATATTGTGGATAATTTTCGGTCTGACTTTTGATTTTTTCCAAATCTTCACCTCTTTCGAAATCATTTCCACCGAATAGGAACTTCAATGAAATTTAGGGCAGCGGCAAATGAAAGGAAACCCTTGGAGATCACGCACCAGTCGTAGTGAGTCAACAGTTCGATAAAGGGGTAGGTTTGGAAATATCCAACCGAAAAACATTTACACAGTTTCGAGTCGGATAATGAATCCATGAATCTATAACGAATTTTCGTAGGGTGAATCCATGAATCTATAATTAATTTTCGTAGAGTGAATCCTTGAATCTATAATGAATATAACAAGACGACCAAAATATACGATATCTAAGGTCCCTTCACAAAACTCAAATTCACAAAACGGTCCCTTCACAAAATTCAAATTCGTAAAAACGGCCCTTTTACAAAATTTCATTTTATAAAAATGATCCCTTTTTAAAATTTTTCCACGGCCAAACAACGATTCAAAAAATTTTTCACAGAAATATTTTTATTTTTCACAAAAATGGGCTATTAAAAAAAATATGGATCGATCCCTGCAAAACTTTGAAGCAATTCTCCTAAGTGAAGCAATAAAAGGGAAATTTATCGAATCAAAAAGAACAACAAAAAATTTAAATCATTTAAACAAAAATACGTAAAGATGAACGTTAATAGTTAGAACACTTCGCATATCCAGTATTCCAACTAAAATAAGCAAAATTGGAACGACATTTCATAAAGCTCTAACTTAGAAGTTTTGGAAACCTTTCAAATAGTCCTTCATTTTCTTGTCCACGCAAATCAAGATTTTCAATTTCTTTTAAACAAATTTGGTGTTCGTCTTCATGTGCTTTATTTGCAATGCAGTTGGGTCCCCTGTAAAACATTTCTCCGTACTTTTATCCAAATCACCACTTTCAACAGTAAACCACAATATTTCAAGGCATTCTGATTTAGAGTCTAGTAGTGATAAAAGAAAAGGGTTCGACATCCAACCCCTTCCACTTTCAGAAGGAATATCTAGGACAGGGGTTCCCAACCTTTATTCCCTCGTGTACCCCTTCATTAATCTTTATATTTTCGCATACTCCCTACTGTCATTCCTCCACCACCAACCATCCCTCTATGCAAAAAAGTTTTTATCAATAATGTTAAGGGCTTAGGTTAGCTTAAGAGTCAAATGACTCGAATTAATAGCATTTGCTGGACTTATTTTTTTATTTTACAATTTATTGCATTTTTATAATAATATTAGTTCAACGCCAAAACAAATGAAACCAGTATTGTAATAATTCCGGATCAACTTATAAGGTTTCAAGTGGTATTAGTTATTAAAGAGCAAGTATTAACTTGAGGAAAGAAAATACTGTAACTTTTTAAATTCCTTATGTTTTCTTGTTTCCGCCATTACCAACTTTGATTCCGCGTACCCCCAACAAGTTCTTCGCGTACCCCTGGGGGCACGTCTATCACAGATTTGGAATCTCTTATCTAGGATGACAACCTTCTTGCACACATGATTTTCAGTTTCATGTCATCAAGTTCAGTTTGTTATTTAGTAATTGTTATTTATTATTAGTTTGTTATTTAGTCTGCAAACAAATGATTTATAAAAGTTACCAAATCTGTATATAAAATGAGGGACCATGACGCTTTCTTTATACTCAACGAACATACCGTATTCAATTTAATGCTACAACATAGTGCACTTCTGCAGATTTCTTAATTCTGAAAAAGAATAGAGCCTTTCAAAGCCACGAAAGCGATGTTTATACACGCAAAAAATCTCGACGGATTTTGCTCCTCCGAGGCTAAAAATTAATGAACATGACAGAAAAGCTCATTAAATCGTAGGTATAAAATACTTTTCCCCTTGCCCATTTTTTTTTCCTTCCCATTTTGTTGTGCCGATTAAAAAGAGTTTCATAAAAAAAAAAAACTGATGATCGATAATTCCTCAAGTAAAAAAAATGTATAAAAAAAGCACAGAGAGTTTAAAAAACGCGTCGACAGAGTGTCTGTCATGCTAGATATCTCTTAACAAACGCGCCCATGGACTTCAACCTCGCGTATCTGCGCTTAATAGCGCTGTTACTGCAGATCGCTTGTTGCGTGTTATGGCTAGCTGGAACCCGGTGGGAACATAAAACGATCAACACCGACTCAACAAGCGGAGCGAAAACCCTTTACAAGATGAACCGATTTTAAAAGTTACGTGAAAAGCGATGCAATTACTCACACAACATATTGGATCAACATCTGAAATTAACTTAATGAGAAGTAAACACGAAATATTTCATATTTCACAACCAGACCCTTCATTTTCTGAACAAAATAAATAAATGTCGCATGTGAAAGATTCGCACTTTCTTTGTGAAAAACTAAAACAATTAAAATTCAACAAAAAGCCCTCAGTCTTACAAGCTTCTAAATACTGTCACAACTAGGGTTACCATACATCTCGTATATACGAGACACCGTTTTTCACTACTCACTCCCGTATTGCTATTTGTCCCGTTTGTTCCCTAAACTCTGCCTCATTGTAATTTGAAAATGATTTGCACCCAATTTTATATTTGTATGAAAGAAAAAAGTGATATAATTAAGAAAGTAAAATCAACTTTAAAATAAGATAGGGCTCAAAATGATAAACCTCGCATCTTTTTTTATTATTCTACGTGCTCATTTTATTAGATTGCTTAAACTAAATTGATTTTTTATCAAAGTAAAATGAATCGGAACCTACTCACTTTTTTCATGTTTTATTTATTTGGCAATTAAACGTCCCGTATCAAAGCTTCGCAATTATGGTAACCCTAGTCATAACATCAGATTAAAGTGCCTTTCAAATATTAGAAGTGAATATATGAAATTGTCCTACCATTTACTAGTTCTAATTTTACTTATTCACGCCTCCTAATAATATTTCCACTCTTCAAAGAAGGAGCAATTTATAAACCAATATTTGATGCAAAAACACGAAGAAAAAGTGCTGAATGGTAAAAAATTCACTCATTTTAATTCTGAAGCACTGATTTAAGATACTGTAAAGCAGTGATAATTTGTCATTTGATAAACTGACAAGTGAAACCACATATTTAAACACTTACTTCATTGCCTAAATTTAACACTTTTATACTTCTTAAATGAAAATATAGCAATAACTCTAAGTGAAAAAACGCGAGATACCATCATATATCCATATCAGCTCATCTTTAAAGAACTTAACAGCATATAAAAGCACACACTATAAGTGGAAAACACTGTTATCAAAATAATAGCTGTCTTTCTACATTATCCATTCTACCTACCCAACGAATACAAGCAAGTTAATTGGCTACATTAACTTCTACACAGACATCATACATTTTCTATAGATTGTTTTCTTAAAACCTAAGTTCGGCATCAATATTACCTTTATACATTTGAGATAGACAAATTTTGTAGCAAAATTTTAGCTTGTTTCTATGACAGCATATTATAAACTCAAAACACAATAATTTATTTCACGAATATTAATTCAACCCTAATTCAAAAAGTAAATGTTCAGAAGTAAATATTCTAGAATGATAAACTTACAATAAACATCATCCTAAATTTATAAAATATATTTTTATAGAAGTGAGAAAGAACCATTTACTTAATCTAGTAAAAAGAATTGAATCGATTTTTAGGATAAAAATCGTCTGCCTATAAAATATACTTCTAGAAAAATCTTAAACTTTGAAATAATAATAATAAATATCCATGCATTTCATATAGTCAGATATATGAAGGAGAAAAGTATAAATAAATCCTTGGCGATTTCAATTTTCGGTACTTTCACAGAATAGCTCTTGAAATCAAAAATATTAAATTATCAGAAAGAATTATATTTAACATCAGCAACAGTGTTTTTAACTTTCGCCAAAGGAATTCCAAAATTAAGTTGAAATCCATGACACAACAATTCTATAAAATCAAAACCTATACACGTTTCTATAAATTAATTTCAATTAACTTAACAATAAACATCAACCTAAATTTATAAAGTATATTTTTATAGAAGTGAGAAAGAACCATTTACTTTATCTAGTAAAAAAAAAAAAAAAAAATTGAATCAATTTTTAGGATAAAAATCGTCTGCCTATAAAATATACTTCTAGAAAAATCTTAAACTTTTAAATAATAATAATAAATATCCATGCATTTCATATAGTCCGATATATGAAGGAGAAAAGTATAAATAAATCCTTGGCAATTTCAATTTTCGGTACTTTCACAGAATAGCTCTTGAAATCAAAAATATTAAATTATCACAAAGAATTATATTTAACAACAGCAAACAATGTTTTTAACTTTTGCCAAAGGAATTCCAGAATTAAGTTGAAATCCATGACACAGCAATTCTATAAAATTAAAACCGATACACGTTTCTATAAATTAATGTTTCTAACTTTCTCCAAAATATAAACGACCAATTTAAAAAGGTAATGAAATATATCCACTCACCACAGGTCGATACACAAACGGACTGAACATTGTTTCAGTCAATTCAGGTGGAATATAATATCCCCTTTCGTCAAAATAAAAAAAAAGAAAGAAAAAAGAAAACGACAACAAGTTAATATCACAGTCTAAGCTCCTGAACTAACTAGAAGAGGGTACGATTTCGCAATAACAAGTTACATCACAAATTAAACTAAGGCACTATTCCTCCGATACTTTTACAGGCACGCCATACAGTGGAATCTACAGTACATTTTTTTATGAAAGCTCAACATGGTATAACAGCACCTCTTCCAGAAAGTTAAAATCAACAGGGTTAGAAAACCACAGACTTAATATCTGGGGCCCTTTCACTACAGTACTAGCGAGATGCATCCGTCCAGAGCGGCTTGTTACTGGCACTACAAAAGAACACCGCCCACATTGGAAGAGACAGACGAGTAGCTGGTGCCCTCTGGCGTCGTAGGCGGTGCTAGTGTATCTTCTCTTCCGTAGTCGTATTTAGTTGGGGTCGTTCATGCATTGCGGATTGCAAGGAAAAATAATAAAAAGGAACACGAGAGTATTATAGCTATTAACGTTCGGAAAGCTGTTAGGAACGACCATTTTTTTTTCTTTCTTTTTCCTTCTGAACCGGTGTGTGTAGTAACCCGTTCTTTTCTGTACGTAAAATGATGGTAATGCCATATCTTGTGCCCAAAACATTAATTTGGCTCTAAATCTTGTTTTTTTGCGGAAAAGGAATGATTAATGTCGTGAGAAGAATATGGTTGTAGAAAAGATGAGTTTACGTTGGTTTCGAAAAACAGAAAGAAAAAAAAAAGGGGGGGGGGGGAGGGTGAAAGTTGAGAGTGAGATTAGTTTTTAAAAGGCAAGAAAATTTTAAAGCCTTGGCGAAAACTAATCTTCGCTCTCTCTCTCTCTCTCTTTCTTTCTCTCCTTTTTTGATAGTAGAGGGAAAAATATTTTAGAAGAAATAAGAAGAAAAGCTCACTCTTCGAGGGTGTTTTTTTTTAGCTATTATATCAGGAAAATTTAACTCTCTGATTCCTAAGACCATTGGAATAGAATGACCTGAAAATACGAGAACGTCCGAGTTCCTCTTTCAAAGATAAGGAAATCCACCCCACTCCCCTCAAAAACCACAATGACAGCTGGAATGGTCTGAATTCTAAGAAAAACCCCTTTCCCCCAAACCCATCTGGACAAGCCACGTTAAGGAAGAAAGCGCGCGCCGCGGGTGTGAAATCAATCCCACTTAAAGAAAGGAGTGGAAATTTTACAGTGATATTCGGACGTTACGGACGGCCGCCGTCTTTCCATTAAAGGGACGTTCCCGCATCGATAGAGTTTAAACATGAGAAAGTACTTTTTCTTGGTTTTTCAGTTGGCGAGGCTCATTTGACGTATATATGACAGCTGTCTTATCTAATAGGCATATTAGGCTGTAGCCCAGGGGTGTCACTGATCCAAAACCGCCCACAAATTTACTATACTGAATTTATTTTAATTTTGAAGCAAAAAATTTATTTAATTATAATTTTAAATACGAAAAGGCCTCGATTTGCCAAATTGTAATGCGTTAATCACAGAATAGGTGACTTTCTTCTTCACTTTTTGCTCTTTAATTATTGTATTGGGAAGATATTTTCTTTGGGTCATAGACGCTCAAAGACCTAGTTAGGAGGACACATTACCCAAAAAATGGCCAAAATAACAATTTTCATTTTATTGGCTTATTTCGTTGCTTTTTAAGTTATAATAAGTTTAATATTAAGTTATTCAGATTTTTATTTACTATGACTAATGGAAAAATATGCGCAAATATCAACTTTAAATGGCTTTTTCTCCATGTCGGACTTTTCTGCACTTTAAGGACTTCAAAATGCTAAGGCTTTTTTCCCTTTTAAGAAAGAGCTTTCAAATTTTTTGTAAACGTTTATCATTATGTATATGATAAAACTGTGCATGCAATAAGCATTCAGTTGCTTAGTTTTTTTTATATGCAATATATAAAATGAGGTACAGCTAAATTTCCACATTTTTCACCACATAATTCAGTAAAATATCTATATTTAAGCGAATATTAGATACTCCTTAAACTCCATGCACAGTTTTGTGTAATGTATTTTAGTGATTCTACAAATAAAGTTTGAAGTAAAAATATTTAAATTTGAAAAAGTAGTAGGGATTTTAAAAATTTCAATTTATCTTTAAAAAATTTAAATGTCGACTAAACAAGCTGGTCAAAATGGATTTTTTTTCCTCCTCAAGATGACTTTATATCAATGTTAAGTCTCAATACTATCAAAACTTTTTAAATAATACGTGAAATAAAAAAAAATGTTGAGAAGGTAATGTGTTCCCTTAAAAGAACAAAACATGTTGAGAAGGTAATGCGTCCCCTTAAAAGAACAAAACACGTTGAGAAGGTAATGCGTCCCCTTAAAAGAACAAAACACGTTGAGAA
>BGPR01016187.1:0-10215 GCA_013235015.1 Araneus ventricosus
AACAAAGATATGGAGATAAGCAAAAATTGCATCAGCTGGCGCACCTCTTTCCCTGATAAAACAAATGACAACTTAGCAATTGTTAACAAATCACGTAATCAATGGATCGGGTATTATTAAATTCGAAAAAAAAGTGAAAGCATCTTTAATAATTTCTAGTTTGATTTCATACACCAGTTCTTGATTCTATGATTCAAATTAGGGTGCTCGCATTATTCCATTGCTCTATCCATGACTGTGTAGTGTCTTTTGGTTGAAGACACAGAGAAAGGTGTTAATGTTTCTTTTGTAGTTGTCTTTTTCACACAGTATAAAGCAATACTCTCACCCTAAATCGAAACAGTTTTTCAATATTTTAAATGATTTATAATTCATTTTACAAGCTAATTCTCTCTAGAGAATTTAAGAGGAATATAGGATAAAGAAAATAATACTTTTCAGAAAATCAAAAATAATAAAAAAATTTAATCCATAAAGTTTGGTATGTAGTCATTCAGGCCTACTAATACAAATAAGTCATGCTATTTGGGACTACTTACCTTTCTCTTATATCAATCAAATTCAAATAAAATTTAACAATTCAAAAATTCGTTTACCATAATAAATGTAAATGCAGTAGTTAAAATTACATGGACTTAAAAGAATTCACATTAAAGATATTGTAGATGGATTAGCTAAGCGACTTCAAAATACTAGAATCCAACTAAAATGGAAACTTGATACGGAAGAAAATAACAAAAACAACAGTAATGACTTTAAAACTTAATAGAAGCGAAATTTTAAAACGTAAATGAATAAGGTTTGAAAAGTTGGAATTTCGCTAACACTTTTAAAAAGTTTTACATGAATTATAAAATAATAATAAAATAAAATAAAAATAAAGCTTCAAAAAAATTTCAGTCGAAGCCGAAAATTCTGGAAATAGATTACCCAAATCAATTTCCTGCGGAATGAACCAAAATTACTAATTCAACACGAATTATCAAAATGGAGAAAGAGTTATCGCGATTCCAAGGTCACTTGTTCACCTTCCCAGCCATTTCACGTGACAAATCGTCCGATCCCATGCGATGAAGTCATTCCGAGCTTCCCCGAAACACGTGATGCATAATTTGTATCACCAAATCTCTCCCACTACAGACATAAAATGACACCAGAAAAGAGTACTTAAATAAGCTGCCCTTGCATCACTTCAACATGACGCATTCGTATGGCCATAAATGTCTCCTAGTCACAAAAAAGGCACCCCTATATGAATGAAACAAAGCTATTGTCTTTAAAGTTCTTGTCTAGTAAATTTATTTTTGTGTAAAATGTGCCTTTATATCATTTCGTGACAGCATCAGCACAATCGATGCTACCATCTTTGCAATAACGGCTCGTATAGGAATCATTTTACTGCCGTTAATGAAGAGAATTAATTATATATGACGAAATAAGCACCCCTACCCGAGAGGTCAATACACTTTTGGCAGATGGCCATTTTATTCGAGCTCTACTGCGTGGTCAGATTTATGCGCTCCGAAACCCAGATCAGAAAAGGTTCTCCTCTAAATAGGTGTAGCCAAGCTTACAAAACGGTGTCTAATATATCAGTGGAACACAGTACTGAATGTTACGCTACGGTAGGCATGAGAGAGTAGGATAGAGGGAACAGCAAGCGATGCCTGACTGCAATGCATTGAATTCTTTTAGCTCATTGTTACTCCGATCGCAATATTCGGCGCCCTTGAAGTTTTTCGATAAGATATATATATATAAAAAGTAGAATGTCATGTTAAGTGTGCATGAAATCGGGTTGAGAAAAGATTTCGTGCATAGATATGGATGAAAGCAACATCCTGCTAAATCAATGCAAATCAACACAAAGAAAACCAGCACAACGAATAATAAAATCTGTTATGATGATTTAAAAACACGTCATTGCTGCTCTATGACTATACGATATCTGGCATTAGGTTTACATTTACAATCCATAATAAGAAGTTGATATATGTGTCACTAATAGTAAATAGGATTGCTAAAAAATGCTCAATGAATATAATAAAATGTACGGTATGATAATAAGATGGTGAGTACGTATATATAAATTAGTTCTAAAAACCACTGGTACAGTCACGAAAGTCTCTACCCAACAGATATATCAAAAAAAATTGGATGATACATACTGATTACAATCATTAACATAAGCATTATTTAATCCCAGAGATTCCGTTTTAATAAAGAATTATCTAGCAAATCATCGCCGCAAAACGAATCTAAATATGAGCTACTATTTTGTAGTTAACATGTATGAGCAAACTTTAGTAGCAATGAAATCATTATTATATTATATTGGAATATAATATGATAATGACTAATATTATATTAAATAACATTAATTTTCGCATCAACTTGCTCATCTCCAAATATAAATTATACAGATGAGTAACAGCTGAAACCAAAATCCATATATTTAAAATAATAAGTAATATTTTATGGTTTTCATACGGTTACGAAGTCAAGCTCTGCGAATGATAAAACATTCGAAAATTTTCATTGAAATTAAACCTTTTTAAGTCCCAGCTCTCAACACCCTTTTTGAGTCAAGAAACTGAAATGTTACCCTAGAATACAACTCGCACCCTCCGGAATAAGATACAGATATTGTACAGAATCATTATCATCTTGTGCTTTGTTAGTTTTAATTTTTTTTCTAATCCGGGAGATAACATGGCATTTATTTTTTTGTGCAGAATTAATCGAATTAAGCATTTTCAGTTCCCTTTCGATATTGCGATTCTTACCCACAGTTCTAACAGTGAAATGAAATTGTATCTTTCTTAAATCCCAGTTGCCTAACAAGTTTGTGAAGTTTTACGAAGGTATTATTAGCACGACAGCCAGACACACATGTAGTGATGCAGAAACTAAAACAAAGGTTGGAGACCTAAAAAGCCTTGGACAATAACCGAACAATATAAAACAACTTTATTGATCGTATAAACATTTGACGATTCGATAATCGAACACATAGCTGAGTCTATAAAGTGTTTCGGCAACGGAACACTGATTTTCGCATTCAGATCCGGCAATTTCTCAATTTCTTTTTACAAAAGAAAGTAACTTACACCAATTAAAAACAAAAAGCATCGTGATTTTACAATATTATATCGCAATTTACTTTTCTCTATTCCCAAACTAAATAATTTTTCAGATTTAATATTTATACGTTGATCTTCTGGATGCAGGCTGAAACTTTGATTTATCATAGGCCCAAGTTTGAATTTGATAATCGATTAACTTGAACCGTCTCGAAGTTCTCAATCGCAAAACGATAATTAGAATAGTAACTTGCAAACAAAATTTCATATCATACCACTTTAATTTGAGCAACGATCAAACATGGCCTGACCAAATTCCCCGATTTTGAAGAATGGGTGCAGCAAAAAAAAGACTGAAACAATTACAAAAGTATTATTTGAAATTAATCCATTTGACAAAGCTAAATATATCAGAGAAAAAACCTACACAAAGACCTACAATATAGTGATTTTAAAAAAAAAAGAACACGATACGTTAGAAACTTCCAGAATTAGATATTTATGGCTACAGAGAACCTGGAACGAACCCTAGAATATGAAATTTCTGATAACTTGAACATCATTTTTTTGCACTTTCTTGAAAAATTATTAAAAAACGAAGGAAGAACAATTAGGAATCAGAAACAAAGCTAATGTACCTCCTAATTAGTAAAACTTGTACCTGAATAAGAACAAATACAATAATAATAGGGAAACAAATTGTCATCTTCTTTTGAGATGTACAAACTAAACCCATGACTATGGTCTTTACCTCTTTTTCACAATAAAGCACTTATCGCGGTAATAACCTTTTGATTACGGATAACTTTATAAAATATTTTGAAACCCACTAACTTAAGTGTAATGTTAAAAATACAACATATAAACTTAATACATTATATATGTTAATAAGTACAGTGTGTGTAATTTGTTATTAAAATTACTGCTGGGGATTAAGATAATAACCAATATTATAGACAATCAGCACAAACTTGTTACAGAATAAATTAATGTGGAGATTAAATAAAATGATTTGCCTAGCACACCGCATATATAAAATTAAAATGAGCATACAAAGCACTGTAAAAAAAGATTAAAATATTGCTTAAAGTAAGAAACTATAAGACTTTTGAAGTTCTGACTTCTGACCCTTGAAGTCTAATTGACCTTGAAGCTCCCCGACCATACGAGACTCTAAAGCTCCCTGACTTTGACTCAGGTTCCATGGGGTCTAATTCATCATACATACACGTAAATCTAGATTGGAACCGCTGCTCCTGCTTGCATTAGTGGCACAAGATTTATTTCACCGAATTTTCAGAATAATCTGACCTTCTGAATCCGAAACAGAGTAATGTCCTAACAGTTCAGATTACCGAGGGCCTCCACTGACATTCAGAAGACAGACATACCTAAACATATTGTAAATGATTCAGAAAGGAATTAATGGAAAAAGAATTGTAGATACTAAAAACACCCTGCTAAATGACTAGTGATCGGCTTAAGTCAAAATTCTAGCAAAAAAAAAACATCACAAACAAAGTTAAGTTTTCATATAGTTTCCATTTAAAGCATTTAATAATCTGCCTAGTTAAATGCGTTTTATAATCTGGTTTAACTGTATTTCTTAGTCAACTCAGAATGAAAGTAAATAATCTAAGTCTGATCTACAATGTGGTGCATATAAAGTACATTATTCCTCTTAAAAGAATCGTTTAAATAAACAGACGGTCAAATGTTGATTTCATGATAAAAAAGAAAACAATCCTCACGAGCATCTCCTTACTTAAATTTTAGCTTTTAAGTTTGTCATGCAGTAATAGCCAGTTAGTGAAAAAAAAATCATACATAAAATAGCTAACATCTTCTGCAAAAACTGTAACACCTGGATGTTCTCACGAAATCATGTATTTTAAGTTACTGAAGTAGATATTTATTCGAATCGCCATGGCAGACCTTTATATTTTACATTTCTCTCGCATTTTTCAACAGAAAAGAATTTATATCCATTGTTTCCTCTTGCTCTATTGTCTGCGCTCGTTTCAAAACATCATTCTCAAAAATATTTTTTGGCAAAGAGCTGATAATTTAGTGACCAGCATTTCTTCAGTTTCCGCATTCCACATAAAATTGCCTAACATCGTCTTATCACGACAAAACATGCATAGCTGATACCATGAGTTCTTCATACAACAAGCACAGGTGTAACAGCTCACGAACAAAATTTTACCATTTCAGGATTTTTGCAATTAATATCTAAAATTATCTGCTTTTAATAACTATTCCATAAAACTTTTATACGATATATAGAAGTTTCATAACTTAATTTAAACAAATGTAGAATTATGTCAATTATCGGACGTGTTCGAATTGTTCACCGTTAATGTCGAGGCGCTACAGATAAAGCCAATCTATGGAATTGTAAACGGTGCTAAGATTGTTAGTTTGCATTCTGCCGTTTAGACGGTTTCAACTCGCTGCCTGTAGCGGGTCTTAGTCTAAACATTATTTTTAATGCATGCCAACAAAAAGAATATGTGTGGAAGTTCATAGCTACCTCTGATGGTCCTCAAATCTCGATACTAACGAGGAGGTGCTCCATTCTGCGGGAGATACCATCTTTCCTTCTCAAACCTCTCTTGTATGCACAGAATAACGTATTCCTGTTGCAAGTTTGGGTAACCACCCCCAGTGACGGTTTTTTCAAACAAAAATCTAATTAATCCACGCACAGGAACTATCCTACACAGTTAACATCTGACAAATTCATACGATGCCCCACTGTGAAACGAAGATTCGTGCTCCACTGAAAGTTTCAGCGTGCATATGATATGGTATAAGCATAGAAGAACGTGGATTTTTAGGAACAAGTGTAATCAACTGCCGTAACAACAGTACAAACAATTTGTGTCAAAATTTATTTTATTATTTTGTTGTTGTTCATTTTTTATTCGGAACAGTTTTTTTTTTCTGATATTTGTGTTCAATTGTGTATATTTTCCAAACTTTTTTGTGTGTTTCCTGCATGTTTTATATTTAATCAAGTTCTGTTGTTTACATGTTTTTTACATTTCTGTCTGTAAATGTCAAACTCTTTAAGAGTGTGTTGCCCAGACAAGGTATATATTTGTTCTGATTCAGCAATTTCTCCAGTTTAAGTTTTGAGTTTTTCATAGGTTTAAAAACCATGGGGGTGAGGAGAACTTAAGAGTTGTTCAGGAAATGCATTCGCGTGGTTTCCCAGGGCCCTGGGATGGAAATTGTGTACTCATCCACCCAACTGGTTAGATAACCCTTGAGGTTATAGGCACCAGGGGTGTGGGGTGACGTCATGTCATGTCAAACGACGATTTTGAGTTGTCGAATAGCTGTAATTATGACGATTGATAGATAATTCTTTATCAAAAAGTATCAGTTTAATCTAAAAATGTTTATCATAAATAAAAAATTATTGCATTAATTCTTCATTCTTACGAAGAAGTCTATTTCTTCTATTAATTTCAGTTATGGAATTCCATCTACTGCATAAAAAATTATATCTGCGCAATCAGAAGTACCATTTTTCCATAAACATCTATTTCAAGTTTATAGCACCGCAAATAAACTTCAAAAATTTAGCAGCTTGCGACAAAATTGCCCTTTGAAATAATGTGTAATGCATTATGAAGTTATTTTTTTTATTACTGAAACTCAATGATTTCAACATCTTATATAACACTTCACCGCTTCATTTACTGCGGAAAATGTCTACCCACTTTGAAAATCCTTATTAAGCCAACCTAAGCCGAAAAGTGAGTGAGAAAAAATGTTAAAAGCTTTGTTACAATAAGCATCGCTCGAGTATTTTTTTAAACATCGTGTGAGAATATGTAATAACATGTATCTGTTATACCAGAAAATAATCATACTGCTAGTAAGATGATATTCATACTTCTAGTTATTATGCTAATAAGTAATTTAAAAGAATAACATAAAATAAATATTGGAAGGTTGTGTCCATAACCCCAGTAGTTTCTATTGAAAAAACTTGCTTCAACAAATAATGTTAACCGTAAAGCTACATTGAATGATGGAGAGGAATATAAAAGATTTATAAAATTAATTTAAAGTTCCTTTAGGTTGCTTCGGAACAGCCACCTAAAAGAACAAAATGGTGGCGTTCTGTTTTAGAGATGAATTCATCATCAAATAATCTTTTTATATTTCGATTTCTTTGTGAATTTAAGATAGCTAAATTCAACTTCAATGTTTAATTTCTGTTCCTTAAGATTTTTTTGAAACGAATTCATATAAAAAGTAAGAAAGTAAGTAAGTAAAAGAAAAAAATGTTAATTTCGACTCTCTACTGATTGCTTAGTAATGAAAGGATAAAAATAGAAAGCATCGAAAGAGAAGGGATATTTTTGTTTGATTTTTATATAGAGACAGACATTTTTTCACCGGAAACTTAGTAACCGGAAATAAGTAAAACTATTGAATGATGAAAAAAAATTAGATTTTTTAATTCTAGTGCATATAAATAAATGTTAGCTATGTTCGAACTACAACTACCGAGAGACAATGCTGAATAATTGAAACGGTCAGTGACAAATTTCAGTGACATTCGATTAGTTGAGGAAATGTTTTTCATTAAACTTCGGCAAAAGGCTGCACGAGCAGAATCTTAAAGGTTATTGCTCTGTAATTATTATTCTATTTCAGACAAGTATATTATTTCAATGCAAATTGTAATAACTGGTAGCAGTGGCGATCTAGGATTCCGGTCTGGGGGGTGGGGCTGAGGTCATAAAAACTTTGTATCGTCGTGATGAATGTCAAACTTCAAGGCTAAAGTAAACCAAAACTCTTTAACTTTACAGACTTGACTCACCTGACAATAAGAATCATAAAGAACAATACAATACTTTCGATAATTTAATAAAAATTACAATGAAATAACTAGTCGAAAAGTGTCTTCGACCGCGTCGATGCTACAAGTACAAGCGGAATGACTACAAAAGTAGCAAAATTTTCGAGACTTTCAAGTCAGAAAGTAATGCTGAAACGTTTTTATTATTTTTTTAAAGAGAGAAATTAAGAAAAAACAGTTGTAATGATGTTAAATTAAATCAAGAATTCTGGCTTGGCTCTGCGGGGGTGTAGCCCGATAGCCCCCCCCCCCTGGATTCGCCACTGACTGGTAAGGCCGCATAAGAAACCCCAAAAAGCCGAATGCCGCCTTAAGGCCAAAGGGTTCCCCACCCCTGGTTTAGACAAAAGAAACACAAAAGCAATGAAAACATAAACAAATGTTATATTTCTGTATTTTCCCATATGTTTATACTTACCTTTATCTCATATAACAGGGGAACGTTAATTTCTGTTTAAAATGTACATTTAATCCTCCGTTAGTCGCAATACCTAATAGATATGCGTGCAATTTGCATCTATTAGCCGTTTTTAACGCATTACAATTTGAATTTTTTCTTACAGAATGCTCAATTACAATCTCATTAGGACTGATTATTATAGCTATAGAGGGGAAATGTCAAAATCAGATGTTCATATCGTAGAATAGATTTTATATCCTCGAGATGCATTGCGATCATTTAAGGCTGAAAATGATTGCGACTAACGGAGGATTAATATGAGCAGTAACTGCTTAGTTAAATACCTAAAATTCAAAAGGCAAACGGCGTTCTCTGGAAATGGTATTATTTTTTAGTGGTAGCTTCGGAAAGATCATTTTTATAAAACAACTGAACATAAATTTGGCGGCAAGATAAATTACACAATTTTTCGTAACAGTTCTTTTTGTAACATCTAAATAACAATAGAATTTGTAAGGCGATTATTTTTCATTCAGATAAAAGACAGCGGATTCAAGATAAAATTCCGAGTAGAATTATTGCATAAGAACGTAAGGTTCTAAGGGAATAATGCATTTCAATCCCTGTCGTAATACAACACTAACATGACACGGCAAATTACGTCGCTCGCCTATCGACACGTTAGCACAGAACAGATAAAAGACTTAAAGAAATCTTAGTCATTCAGACGGATATTACAAGGGAGTTATAAACATCTCAAGCCAACATCACAATGATATTCGTGATAAAAGAACGAAGGCGAGACTTTTTTATAGTGATGTAAGTCATCATTTGAAACGGAGATTCTAAAAGAAATGAAAATCATAGTGAACTATTTATGCTCCGTTCGTTAACAGAGAAAGCAGATATTTCTATTTTCCACGAAAAATTCTATAGGAAAAATGAAATTAAAAAATTATACTTTTAAATTATACTCCAAGTTCATTTCCAATTCGTGGAAACCCTTTGAGAATAAAACGTAAAAGAATAAAACCATAGTCTCAAACAGAATTCGAGGAAAGATGAAAAGAAATTTCATAATGGAATGGCTTTTTAAAACATTATTTGTCGCAAGATAAAAAGGGCAAAAAAGTATCTGAAAAACATTAAACATAGCTTTCATTAAACAAGTGCAAGTTTTTTCTGCAGCAATACATTACGTGTATCTGTATTAGCTTTTTAGTGGAGTAAAATCATTATTAGATGTATCCCTATAGAAATAGAAGAAAAAATACCTTTCGCCTAATTCAAATCTCAAGTTCCATCGAAATATAAGTGTGTTAAAAAGGGGAAAAGCGTAAACGCATTAGCAGCTTATGATTTACTGGGAAAATGTACTTTTTGTTGATATTTGAATCATGCTCGATGATTGCAGTGGAAATTTTTAAAAAAATCATTGTATTACTTTTTACTGATAAATCAGCTGGCCATTTGCAAAGATATATTTTCTTCTCTCTCATATTACTATTAGTATATAAAATTCACATAAAAAAATTTAGTTTAACATTTTCTTTCATATAAATTTTTCTTTTCTTCCTTGTATCTAAATTTTTGAACATTTTGCGCTATGAATCAGGTAATTTTGTTTATATTTTGTTAGCATCCAATGTAATTTGATTTCACTAATGCATTTTAAAATGTATTCATGTTTCGTCTATTCTGATCTTTTCTACAACTTATTATGTTTGTTATTTTGTAGATGATATAAGCGGTTCCACTTATTTTTAACGTAGGACTACGTTCCTCCCATTGTGGTCTCAGGACGTCAGCAGCGAATCCAGGATTCGGGTCGGGGGGGGGGGGGG
>BGPR01016187.1:10737-22553 GCA_013235015.1 Araneus ventricosus
CAGAAACTAAACAAATTCAGTTAATTTAAAATCACTGGGGGGGGGCTGCGCCCGATAGCCCCTCCCCTGAATTCGCCACTGCAGGCTGCAGGACGGAAATTGATTTACACGCCAAAACGCCACTAAACTTGGTATGGGAGATCCTCTATATCTCAGTAACTACATATGTTAAAAACATAACTAATGTCTTATTTTAGAGATAAAGGGTAACAACAGAAGTTACAAAAAAAATTTTGAAACTCGTAATTGTAGTTCAGCGACTACTGAGTCGCGAAGTTGGGCAAAAATACGCATGAATTGATGACGCGATCCTCTATATCTCGGTAACTACCTGCGTTAAAAACATAACCAATGTCTTATTTTAGAGATAAAAGGTAACAACAGAAGTTACAAAAAAAACTTATTTAAACTTAAAAACTTACGAGAAACTTCGAGAAAGAACAAAAGAGTCACGCGAGTAAAATAGTCCTACGCCTTTAACATCAGCGGCTGTTTGAAAAGACAGCCTCCCGTCTTTTTTTCTTATTTATACAATACGTGAAGTACAAGAAAATAAGTACTAACTGAAATGCTTAAGCATTCGATTTACTTAAGACCACAGTATACCCTAGAACCATGTTACGCCACGAGAGGGCGCTCTCGGTGCCGCGAGAGGTATTCTCTCTCGTTCTGTATTTTTTTATATATATAAGACGATGTGATTGTGAGTGACGCAAGTTCGCGTCCGAAGAAATAAAGTATGGAACCATCAAAGTGAAATTGTGATTTAGAGTAAAGAACACAGAATATTCGTCAGTTCAGAATATAATTCAGAATATTCGTCGTTCAGGCAAAAGTCATTAAGTCCAAAATTACAGTTTTCAGATGTGGTCAGTTAAACTTAACTGATTTTGAGTCTTTACGATGAATATTAAAAATTATTTTACAGATTTTTAGCTCCTACAGTTGAATTACTGATGTTTAGATAACAGGTTTCTATCAAGAAATAATTAACTGAAAATTGAAACTGACTTGAGTGGTCCGTCAAAATGTTTTTGTGGACTTAGTGGACTTCTGCCTGAACGACGACGATATTTCATTTCATCTTTAAGGTTCAATGTCCACTGCTGACTAAACAGATTAAGATGAAGCAAGGTTGAGGTACATCTACCGAAAGCTTGTAAGCTCTATCCTCAGGATGTGTTCTGAACAAACATTATTCAAAAACTGATGGACAAATGTACACTTCAGCAACGGATTGCTCGCAGGATCGGGCTTGCTGTGGGGAAATTTTTCTGGGTTTTGCTCCAAGCGAAACACAAATATGGCTAGCTTGACCGAAAGGCCTCCATGGAAGGCAGCCTACTCTTGTATACTGGATTTCCATCCCGGGTGATAACTGGGTGCTTCAAGGTCACTTTGACCAACAGAAGCTGTCTCACTTCCACTGTATCACGAGTCCTGACCTCGGCTGGTCACGCTAGATCCCGCAAGATTAGGCAAACTAACAGGATAGTTGAATTTACTGTAAATTTCGCTTTTACTGTTAACGTTGGGAAGATTGAGAAATCAAATAAAAACGAAAAAGATGTCAGTACTTTGGCGGGGAGCGACTACATTAGTTTTAAGCAAAGTTATTTCTCAATACACCACCATTTCAACTTCCATTCTAAATAAACACCTTTTTATTACAGTCGTTGTTTAAAGATACTTTTCTTTTCCAAAATAAAAGGACTAACGAGAAATAATTTCGTAAACAGTGCAGCCCCGGTTTACCGAACTAAAGAGGGGGGGGGGGGGTTCGGATAGCGATTTTTTAGGTTAACCCATGAACATCTATTACCATTTTGTATCTAATTATAGTATGTAATTCTGGAATGTTTTGAATGTAAAACGAATTTAAAACTATATTTATAGGCTACACTTTCGTTCTTTATTAAAGCTAAAATTGCCTTTTTAAGATTACTGTAGGTACATCAGCATATACTTAGTAATAGTTTATAGCATATGAATTACTCATTCAAAAAACTCAGAAATTTTTGTTTTTTTTCTTGCGGGCGTTCAACTCTCCACTAGCCATAGCCCAGCGCGCTCTTACCTTCGCGATTATTCCCGTGCAAAACAGTACGTGCTTTTTGGATTTGCGAATAACTTCGGATAACCCGGGTTCGATTAACTGGGGTTTTACAATATTCATCCACTGATGAGGATATAATACCTAAATATATTTTATATCTTACAAAAAATAAAATAAATAAATACATTAGAAACGCGAATAGTAAATACCGCAATAAATCCAAATTTTCTCCTTTCTTTTATGACATAATTTTCTCCTTTCTTTTATGACATTTTTGAAAGATTGAATAATTTAATATGATCTATTTAAAAATCAGTTCAGAGAAAACCACACACCAGTGACATTTAACTTGATAGACATACAGAATAACCCAATTCCGATATTAAAAGAATCGTCGACTAAAATCTGTATGCAGCATTTTTCCTCTTTATTGAGCTTTCAAATAAAATGAGAACTACGGACCAAAGCAGAGCCACGGCGGCGGCGTCTAGTCTGAAAGAAGCCAAATTTCTGGGCAAAGGCGATCTACTTTTATTTCCACGATCTGACGCTTCTACACTTCCAATAAATTAGAATTCTTCAGCAAAGAAGGATAAAACTCATTATTTTTTCTGTCAAAATGATGAGCAGAGAATAGCTTTTCCATAATGAAGCAGAATTTCCGTGAATTCAAGAAGGAAGATGCATGTTTTCATCAAATTTAATGAGTGTATCGAGTGATTTACCGTACGATTTCAGTAATAATCCAGGAGAACGCTTTTCTCTAAAGCGATTATTTTTGTGAATCAAATAATAATTGTTTTCTTCGAAAGCAAAAGAATGATAATTCATATTTCACATTCCTCGTATTATTTCAAAATGCGATTTAATCATTATCAAATGCCGAATTTAAGGCTTATGAAAATTTTCTATGTACAGGTAAACTATTACGAAATGCAAGAAATTATTTCAATGCAGTTTCAGGCGGAATTAAAAGAAGAGACTCATTTTAATTATTTTATATTTGCAATTAAAATGGCACTAATTAAAAATAAGTCATTTTAAAATATATAGCCCCCAAATACTAAAGGATACAAAGTTCAAATCAATTTTTTAAATAAAAAATAAAAGCTTAGAATCATTTTCTCCTATTAATATTACATATATTTAACAATAATGCGTATCGTAAATCTGTTTTATTAGAAAAGAAATTATTCGACGACAATTTCCTTCCAATGTGCTTCTATCCCTCCCCCTTTCTCCCAACTCCAATTTTCAATTCGAGTAGCGTTCGCGATACCAATTAATAAATCCCAAGGTCAAACAGTAAATTAAATTGGACTCTTTGTTAGACAAAAGGAAACCATTTTCAATTACAGATAACTTCATGTAATATCATTATCTCAATGTAAATCAAACATCATATTGGTCCAAAGAATATGCATTGAAACATTCGATTTTAAATAAGAACTGAAGTGAATAGAATCTGTGGCTGTACTTTTCGAATAGTTCTTTCTGGGGCTCTAGTTTCCTAAAATGAGAATAAGGCGTTAGAATAAAGTCCGACGAAATAATGATGTGTGAATACAATATCGAGAATGCATTTTGTTTGATGTTCGCATTGGATATTTGTACCGCTCAAAATTTGAGCATGAAAGAAAATAAGTTCTGAATCTGCGCAGTATTCACCATCATCCAATAGAGTTTTAGTACTAGTATTTTCATTGAGGCGCTTAAATGAAAATCATGGGAAGGCAAATGAATATTCCAAGCACATTAACGAAAAATTCTAGATATGCAAACAAAACAAAGAAAACGAAGGAAGTTTTCAAATGCGCAAGTTCATCGAGGTTCTGGAGAATAGGAAGAGTACCAGATGTTAACACTCCGCAAAAATAAGTTCCCCTTCACTCTTAGTACGATGATAAATTATTCATAGGAGGGGGGGAGGGTTATGGGATCATAAAAACTGAATTAGTCAGTATAGAACAGACAAACCAATCATAATGTTTGAGAATACTACTTCTGAACCATAAAACAAGGAAATATGGAGTGAAATCTTCTCACAAAGCGGAACTCCGTAATCTAAACCACGTTGCCGTTACACGGAAATTTGGATACTTGTAGTGAACTATCCTTATATAAGTTTTATTCCAAATTACCGTGAACTATCCATTTATATACAGGGTGATTCTAAAATCATGGAGCAAACTTTAAAGATAGGGTCAGGCACATAGAAACAAGTCATTTTTACAATAAAACATGAGGTAGCAAACGCAAAGGACGACCGCTATAGGTAGGGTTGCCATACGTCTCGTATACTGTCTATCCGCCACGAGAATTGTTGCCGCCAAATTGTCTAGTTTGCGCCGGTCGCTATAGCAACTGGTTATGCTAGGGAAGGTCCATTTCGAATAGGAAGTCGGAGTTTTTTTATTCTTGGCGGCAGTTTGCGGCGGAACACATCTGAATGAACTTCTGTTGCTGTTTCATGTCCCCCTGGTCCAAATACTAGATCAGGTCCATGATACCACATCGCACTAACAGTACCACAAGTCCATGTTCCCCCTCACTCCACAGCAGCCTCGCAGAGGCGCCGATACACACAATGACATGAGCAGGAGAAGCAGGACAGGAACAAGGATAATAGGAATAAGTCTTTTCTTTGTCGACGAATTTCAAGCTTTTGATATGGCCACTACGAAGATGAACTTCTGCCTAGTAGAAAAGGATTCTTCCTACGATAACTTGTTTCTATAGCGACCGCCGTAAACTAGACAATTTGCCGGTGACAGTTCTCGTGGCGGACAGACAGTATACGGGACTGTCACCGTATTATACTACTCAGTATCAGTGAGTAGTATAATACGGTGACAGTCCCGTATTACTATTTGTCCCGTTTTCTCCCTAGACTCTAGGTGAGACGCCAGGCGCGCGGCAACGCAGCGACTGTTGAAATCCTACCCAATACAAACAACGCTTAGAAACCGTTTTGGCGCTCAATTTTATAATTATATGAAAGAAGAAAATGATATAATAAAGTAAAATCAACTTTAAAATATGACTGGGATAAAAAAGGATTAGCCTTACTCAGTGGCGAATCTAGGATTCCGGTCGGGGGTGGGGCGGCTAAGGTCATAAAAACTTTGTATCGTCGTGATGAATGTCAAACTTCAAGGCTAAATTAAACCAAAACTCTTTAACTTTACAGACTTGACTCACCTGACAATAAGGATCATAAAGAACAATATAATGCTTTCGATAATTTAATAAAAATTACGATGAAATAACTAGCCAAAAAATGTCTTCGCCCGCGTCAATGCTACAAGTACAAGTGGAATGACCACAAAAGTGGCAAAATTTTCGAGCCTTTCAAGCTAGAAAGCAATGTTGAAACGTTATTATTTTTTTAAAGAGAGAAATTAAGAAAAACATTTGTAATGATGTTAAATTAAATCAAGAATTTTGTTTTGGCTCTGGGGGGCTGTAGCCCGATGGTCTCCCTCCCCCGGATTCGCCACTGGCCTTATGTATATTTTTTTCTTCTACTTGTTCATTTTATTAGATTGCTTAATCTTTATTGATTTTTTATCACAGTAAAATAAGCCGTTACCTAGCCACTTTTTTCATGTTTTATTTATTTAAAACATAACGTCCCGTATCAATACTTGGCAATTATGGCAACCCTAGCTGTACGGCACTTTTTATCAGTGAATTAAATAAAACAAAAGGACACGCCAGATAAAATGCACAACACAGGTTTAATGGGATACAAATTCACAATAACACAACAACACAGTTGCATTACAAATCGTACGAAGCATGAAGGACAATGGCAAATAGGAAGCAGTATCAACAGCTACCCACGCCTTTCAAGTGTTCAAAGGACTTGCTAATCTTAGCTATACACGCTTCGCATGTTGTTTATTCATGCAACTGGATTGTTTCGGCCGCCCTTTACGTTTGAGACACCATGTTTTATTGTAAATAAAAGACTTGTTTCATTATGGCTGACATTCCCTTAAAGTTTGTCCCATGATTGTAGAATACGCTGTATACTAATTCGTTCATGAATAATGAATAAATACTCAAACACTTAGATTTCCATGCTTTTGGAAAAAATTCCAAAATTTATGATTTATTTATTTGGTATAATATTCATTAATTTCTTGCCACATCAGATTTTCTCTAGGATTTTTTAGAGAAAATACAAATTAAGATAAGTAAACTACTAACACATCGCAACCTAAAATTAGTTAAATATAAAGCAATAAATAGTTTGGATTAGTAAGAAAATTCATTTCTTGAAATATATTCAGTGAAATAAAATTTATTTGTATGAATCTTATAATATTTCGTAAATAACTTTCGTGTCGTTTTTGAAAGAAGAATTTAGTTTAAAATTAATAAATAAAAATAAACTATTGATATAATTTACATTATTAGAAAAAAAATATTCTTAAAGAAGTAAAATGCTATATTGCCGAAAACATCACAAAACTAAATATTAATAAGAAACAAATTTATAATGCTTTCAATCCATTCATAAACTTTCCTAGAATTTCCAAAACATGAAATCACGTGTTCCATAATAGAACAATTTTTTTCAATCCATTTCCGTATTATAATCCTTTTATTTCTAATAATTTCTCTTAAAATTTATTGACTAGACATAAAATCTCAAAAAGAACCTGAAACACTGAGCTTATAAAACTAAACTAGAAATCTAATTCCTCAAATCTAAAAAATTTAAAAAAAACTGTAAGAATGCAACTCATGTTCCATGAGAAACAATTATTTCCATTTTTATTTTGATCTTAAGATGACACATCGTTTTGAAAGAGGAAATTCATGATTTATTTTAAGGACTTAAGGCCAATTGTTTTTTCTGATGAATCAGATTTGAAAATTGCATATGGAACAGAAGTTGGTTCTCGTGCAGTTCTCTGAATGAATTAAATTATGATTTTTTTACAGCTCTTCAGATTCTTGTGTTCAGACACAAAAGCGTTTGAAAATCACCGTGTTCCATAACAAAACATTCTCCATAACAGTTCTCTCTTTTATTAAGCCATTAATCAAAAAGTTAAGTACTTGAGAGTAAAAATCAGTAAAAACATAAGAATTTTACTAGAAAAGTATATTAGAATGAATACATAACAGGGGGAAAAAAACGCTATTTCCAAACCAATTTTAAACAATGATAAAATAGAGAAATGACTTTTCAATGATTTTTCCCCGCCAAAATAGTAATTTTCACCTAAATTTTGAGAAATTTTAATTAGTTTCTTGAAGTTATTTTCATCAGATATTAAACTTATAAACAGGAATTCGAGTATCATAAGAGCTAATTCAGTAATATCAGCTGTTTTTTAAAAATAAATAATAGGTGTCAAAAAATAGACTTTATAAGAAATTATGAGGAATTCGATCTAATTAGAATATTTTAAAGGACAAATAGCATTAATGAGATTAGTATTATCACATTTTGAGTTTCCTTCACTTTTTCAGGAAGAATCCAATACAAATTTTAGAACTCACAAATCTTTTGGTAAAATTAAAAATAAAATATTTTGTAATAGTCTTCTAAAATTAAATTTTAAAGAATGTAAATCATTAATAATATCATTAAATTATAGCATGGGTTCCAAGTATACGCATATCACTTAAATTTTTAAGAAATAATAAATATAAAAATAATTTCACAAATGAAGACATCATCAACAGAATCTAGTTTGATTTAGGAATTTTAAAAATATGTATTCTAAGAACATTTGAAACATGTATTTTCTAGATCATTACTTTATCAGTTCCACTTAACACAAAGTTCTAATTATTTAAATTTTCCATTATCAATAAACGAGCATTTCATTAACTGTTTAACTAAATGATCTACCAAATCTATAAACTTCAATAGCTAGAATAATTCTGAATTTGTTTATTTTTCATCTTCTAGATCACATCACTAAACAAAGTTAGTAAATAACATGGAAACTGTAACATTTTTATTTCGTTCTCTTTTCCTTACTGCACACAAGGAAAATAAAAAGTACAACATTCCAAAAGTTCATATTCATCAAAAAATTTAACATTCTATTTTTTTTAAAAATAAAGCATCGTTTTTATTATCTTCAAATGTTCCATCTAATATTGCAGAGAAAGCTAGAGAATGATGAACTTTTACAGACAATTAATCAAGCAAGAATGACAGAAAATTTACTTACTGTGAACTTGAAGATTTGTGAACAAGCTGCACATTGCATGCTACAATTACAGCCAACATCCAAGATTTCATGCTTCGTTATTTTCGGCAGAACCACCTCGAACAAAACACATAAGGAGCTGTCCATAAAATCGGCAAAAATGATAGGAATGACTCGTTCGTTTTAACCGGTAGATATGCTCAGTGGAATCGAAAACACGCTCATAACACGTGCACCATACGGATGCTAGCTGCAAGCGGAATGGTTCCGAGTTTTGACAGTTTCTTTTTCTAATGCAAGAGAAACGATTGGCAACCATTAGGCGGGAAAAGAAGCTCGTACTTGGCGAGAAATTCTCCGCTTTGGCTTGTTGATTCAGCTGAATGAGCTACGGGTATTTTTAAGAATTTTCTTTATTTCAAGCTTCTGATCGTCGAAATTCGCAGCTCACATTTCAAGCTTTAATCAATGCCATTTTAGAAACATTTGTCTTGATAAACTTAAACTTCAAATTTAAAGTAATTGCAATATAAAGAGTATATAGAAAACAATAACTAAGTTTAGAATTCTACTTTAACGATGATATGGGTCCGTTCAAATATTACGTAAGCACCTAAGGGGGAGAGAGGGGGTTTGCGATTTGCTTATTTTTGCTGACAAGGGGGCAGGGGGGTTATGAGTGATGCTTACGTAAGACATTAAAACCACTTTATTTCCGAAAATCTCTTGTAACTTCCAAAAATAATTTAATTAAAGAAAATTAAATTTGAAAGAAAAGGTAAATTTGGCAAACGAAAATTAAACTTGAATTTTTAAAATTGTGATAAACTAAGAAATTTTCTTAAACAAAATTTTCAGGAAATTAAATATATATATATTCATTTTAAGCCGAGTTAGAGTTTTTTATATGAATTAAGTCCTAAAATTTTTAAAATTACATTATTACTGTTACACGTTTTGTGAAAAAAAAGAGCGAGGGGGTTGCTGTTTGTTTACGTAATTATAAGAGGGGGGGTTGCGATTTGCTTATTTTTGCTGACAAGGGGGGGGTCAAAAATTACCAAAAACATGCTTACGTAATATTTGAACGGCCCCTATGCAACATAATTTTTTTTTCGTTATGCCAGGATATTGGCATTCTGATAAAAGACATATCCATGAAACTGGCAACCCCCTGATTTTATTTATAAAACAATAATTAAATTTATCAGTGATGTGTTAATGTTAGAAATGACGTATTGAATATTGGAATGAAGGATTAAATATTTTTGAATAAGATTCAGCTCTGCATTTTTTTAAAATAAATTTTTTTTACTAAAATAATTGCACAAAATTCAATGGAAATAAGTTAGAAATTTGCCAAAAAGGAAGATATTTGTTCTCCTCCTATTTTGGTTAACTTTTATTAGTTTCGATTTTTTTTAATGAGCTTTTTTATATAAGGATTGAGACAGAAGTGCCCGTACACTGAAAGGAAATAAATGAAAAAGAAATTCACTTTCGTGAATATTTTTTTGAATAAGAATATATATTTCTTCAATGACGATTTCATTTTTTAAAAATTTCATCAGGATAAGTGACAGCAGTGAATGATTATCTAGTAAATTAGTGTTACTGACAAAGTCTTGATAAATAAAGTTAAAAATGCCTCTGAAAATTATTACACCCTATGAATAACATTTTCAACGAATCTAGCAATCAAAGAATTGTATGTGTTAAATGTGTAGAAAACTTATTAATTCTGCTAAAATGTTTTGTTAACTTTATGCTAATTTTTACCACAATTGTTTCTGAATTATTCTTTTATTCAACGTTAAAAATAAGCTACATGAAAATAAATAATTTTCAAACAATACTCACCCCTTTTTTTCACGAATGTATTTAGCACACCTCTAAAAGATGTCAACATTAGATTTTTAAAATGGGTAGCACATTTGAACTCTATAAGCAAATAGAAACTACTAAAAAATCAATTGAGTCTGTTGACACGGCGTCTGAATCATATGATAAATTTAACTCTGTACATCATCCAGGAGTGGCGTTAGAGTTTGACCGACGGGGGTGAACAGTGTGCCCGACAGGGGGGCACGATCTGCTGTACAACGGGACGATCCTGCCTGCTGCGGTTTTCTTTTACTGGTTCGGTTGCCGTATTGGCACCGGGGGGGAGGGCGAATGTAATGAAATTGGTCTCAAATTTTCGCCAGATCTTGATTTATCAACTACAGTAGGACCCCGGTAATCCGGACGAATTCAGGCACATGGACGTCCGGATTAGCGGGATTTCCGGATTAGCGAGGTTTTAAAAAAATAATGTAAAACAATTTTTTCAAAAATTGTATATATAGGTACTATGGTATATTTGTATGAACTAACATTGTATGGATAAATTGAATGAACATGATACAGTATGAACATGATATGTACATACATAATTACTACATATGTAAGTGAATGAACATAATCAGTGTCCAAAAAAAAGACATTGAATGAAGGATTAAATATTTGAATAAGATTAAGCCTGCATTTTTTAAAAAATAATTTTTTTTTTTACTAAAACAATTGGCACAAAATTCAATGGAAATAAGTTAGAAATTTTGCCAGAAAGGAAGATATTTGTTCCCTGCTATTTTGCTTAGCTTTATTAGGTTTTGATTTTTTTTTAAATGAGTTTTGTTATATAAGGATTGAGGCAGAAGTGCCCTTTACACTGAAAGGAAATAATGAATAAGAAATTAATTTCCGTGGAATATTTTTTTGAATAAGAATATATATTTTCTTCAATGACGATTTCATTTTTTTAAAATTTCATCAGGATAAGTGACAGCAGTGAATGGATTATCTAGTAAATTAGTGCTACTGACAAAGTCTTGATAAATAAAGTTAAAAATGCCTCTGAAATTATTACGACCCTATGAATAACATTTTACAATCTAGTCAATCAAGAATTAGCTGTGTTAAATGGAAAACTTATTAATTCTGCTAAAATGTTTTGTTAACTTTATGCTAATTTTCCACAATTGTATTCTAGAATTATTCTTTTATTCAACGTTACATAAGCTACATGAAAAATAAATAATTTTTCTAAACAATATCACCCTTTTCTTCATGAATGATTTAGCACATCCTCTAAAAAGATGTCAACATTAGATTTTAAAATGGGTGAGACATTTGAATCTTAAGGCAAATAGCAGAACTACTAAAAAAATCAATTGAGTCTGTTGACAGGCTCTGGAATCATATATAAATTTAATTCTGTACATCGTCCAGGAGTGCGTTAGAGAGTTTGACCGACGGGGTGGAACAGTGTGCCTGACAGGGAGCACGATCTGCCGTAATGAGGGACGATCCTGCCTGCTGCGGTTTTCTTTTACTGGTCTGGCTGCGCTACTTGGCATCAGGGGAATGAATGTACGAAATTGGTCTCCAAATTTCGCCAGATTTATTTATCAATACCAGTAGGATCTTCCGGTAATCCGGACGAATTCAGTCATGAACGTCCGGATTACGGGATTTCCGGATTAGCGAGGTTTTAAAAAATAATGTAAAACAATTTTTTTTCAAAAAATTGTATATAT
>BGPR01016187.1:22578-35096 GCA_013235015.1 Araneus ventricosus
GTCCAAAGTCAGTGGTTTTTTTTTTTTTTTTTTGCGCGGCGTTCCAACTTTTAATTCAAATGAGCGATTCTTTAAAACGTCTGAGGAGCATAATTTCGTGTGTTCAAAATTTGCTCTTCAGTCCATGTAATGAAGTGTTGAGTGCCACCACAGCCCTCAGAATGAGAAATTTTAACGGGGTTTACAGACAATACGTAACTGAACGAAGCTGGCTATTTCAGGTACTATGGTATATTTGTATGAACTAACATTGTATGGATAAATTGAATGAACATGATACAGTATGAACATGATATGTACATACATAATTACTACATATGTAAGTGAATGAACATAATCAGTGTCCAAAAAAGTCAGTGGTTCTTTTTTTTTTTTTTGCGCTGCCGTTCCAATTTTTAATTCAAATGAGCGATCTCTTAAACGTCTGAGGAGCATAATTTCGTGTGCTTCAAAATTTTGCTCTTCAGTCCAGTGTAATGAAGTGTTGAGTGCCACCACAGCCTCAGAATGAGAAATTTTAACGGGGTTTACAGGGCTGACATCGTCATCATCATCATCTTTTGATGTTTACCGTCCTGATAATTTCGCCATCTGTTAAAATTTCATTTCGAGCCAAACTGTCTTTAGCTTCAGGCGCACACTGGAGGGCTTCAGTATTAGACATCGGGCTCGTGTTTTGCGATTAGTTAATGAGTGATTCAAGCTGAATTTCTTCAGTTTGCACATTTTCTTCAACTTCAGAATCAATAAAATTGAGAAGCAAATTTTTCAACAACTTGTTGATCAGCAATGTAGACACACATGCCCACCTGTTAGCAAGACTGAACACGACATCTTTTAAATTTACATTTTTCAGTGTTTTTTCCAAGTTTTCATTGTGCACAGGATCATTGAGAATGTTCGTAAGAAGCAACTTGCACCATTCTTCATGAACCGTCGGGATTACCGAGGGTTCCGGATTAGCGCGTGTCCGGATTACCGGGGTTCTACTGTAGTTGAATACCCCGCACAAAAAGTTTCTCCGACGGGGAGGCACAGCATCCCCCCATTGGCGCCACCCCTGACATCGTCCAACAGCACTTTATCTTAGGCTCTAATGTGGTGTTATGTCCGTTTTCCTCCAGAAAATGATCATTGGATTCCAAAATTAAATTTGCGTGAAGTATTTGACAAGCATAAACTGATTTCAAGAAATCTTTCAATTGGACCAAGTTATGCAGTAGTGGCGAGGAAGTGTTTGCATTGCAAGGAAAATCTGGACATTTAAAATCGGTGTGGGCCCAGTGGCGAATCCAGGAGGGCTATCGGGCTCCAGCCCCCCCCCCCAGAGCCAAGCCAGAATTCTTGATTTTATTTCACATTATCACAACTGTTTTTTCTTAATTTCCCTCTTTTCAAAAAATAATAAAAACATTTCAACATTATTTTCTGACTTGACAGGCTCGAAAATTTTCCTAATTTTGTAGTCATTCCTCTTGTACTTCTAGCTTTGACACGGTCGAAGACACTTTTTGACTAGTTATTTCATTGTAATTTTTATTAAATTACCGAAAGTATTGTATTGTTTTTTATGATTCTTATTGTCAGGTGAGTAAAGTCTGTAAAGTTAAAGTGTTTTGGTTTACTTTAGCCTTGAGGTTTGACATTCATCACGACGATACAAAGTTTTTATGACCTCAGCCTCCCCCCAGACCCGAATCCTAGATTCGCCACTGTGTGGGCCTACCTATAATTTTAACTAATCTGAATCAGTTATCATTTTGAAATGAAAAACGTGCTTTCTCTCAAAACCAGATTAGACCAAAAGAATTTTAGCTGTTCTGTACTATATAGCAAGTAGTTTTTGTGAAATGGTTCGAATTTCATTGTTTATAAAATATGATGTCTAGATCAGCTGAGTGAAAATTGTAGGCTGATCTTCTCTGACTCTTATCGCCTCAATCCTATAATTCTGCGTTTTCCCAGAATTTAGCATTGCATTATAAGTAGCTTGTTGTACAACAGATTGAAGATCATTTAATTTTATTCGATTAATTACTCAAAATTAGGTAAAATTTTCAAAAGTGAACTCGAAATTCATAAAATGGTGGCTGTCACGCGATTACTTTAAGTAGTTCTACTCAAAGAACAAAACCAAAGATCGTTTGGTAAAGAAGTTGAATTCAACTGCTTCACCAAGCATTTATCAGAATTCGCACGGAAAATAAATATTACGCTTATAATTCATTTGCTTTGCTTTTCTTGGAGCTGAACTTCTCAGCCGAAAATAATTATCAAGAAATAAACTTAAACAAGTCGAAGATTTCTCAATTATTGAAAATAACTGTTTTGAATATTCGATGGAAACAAGTTTTTAAAAAAACTGTTTTGCTCCCTCAGTACTAAACTTAACAGTGATGATGAAACATTGGAGTCGATGTAGCCCTGATGACACAATTTTTCCTTATTTGTACGGTATGCGTACTAACCATTTTCTGGGCTGCGTTGCGAAACAGCTCAGAGCTTTTATTTTTATCTTTAATTCCATAAGATAATCGAAATTTCAATAAGGAAAAGACCGCCAACAAATGTTGCAAATAAATAAATACAACTAATTTCCTAATTCACTGGGGCTGCAGCTATGTATAAGCTTCGCTATATCATGAGCGCAATAACACTTGGGAAGTTGTTTTTCTTCATGACCAGTCACAGTGTTCAGATGATAAGATGACCGTTATGATTCTGATAATCATAGATTCGAGACTCAACGTAACCGAAGACTCATTGTGTAGGTACGCCAAATCTGCCGTCATAGATAAAACGCCCTCACATTGGAGTGGTGTGGAAGCTTTGAGAAACTTTGTGTTGGCTCAACAGCTGCCCTTGTTAACACTGCCTAACTTTTCATAACATTTGTGACGCCCTCTATCGGCGTTTTTGTGTCTGTCTTATCAGTGGCGAATCCAGAGGGGGGTATAGGGCTACAGCCCTCCCCCCAGAGCCAAGTCAGAATTCTTGATTTTATTTAAAATTACTATAACTGTTTGTTCTTAATTTCTTTTTTAAAAAAATAATAAAAACGTGACAATATTGCTTTCTGGCTTGACAGGTTCGAAAATTTTCCTACTTTTCTAGTCATTCCACTAGTACTTGTAGCGTTGCCGCGGTCGAAGACATTTTTTGGATAGTTATTTTATTGTATTTTTTATTAAATTATCACAAGTATTGTATTGTTTTTTATGATTCTTATTGTCATGTGAGTAAAGACTGTAAAGTTAAAGTTTTTTGGTTTACATAAACCATGAGGTTTGACATTCGGAACGGCGATACAAAATTTTTATGAGCTCAGCCACCCCCCCCCCCGACCCAAATCCTGGATTCGCCACTGTGTCTTATGCTTCATTATCAATGTGAGTGTGAATCTGAGTATGATCAGCGTGCGTTGCATATGAGGTTCTCTCGCGCTATTGACTTTGGGCTGGTCACAGAGATTTCATGTTTAGTGATAATAAATTAAATACAAAGTCCACTTTTGTTTTCGTCTTTGAGTTTTGATCAGTAATGATCACGTTACCTTTAACACTCCACAACAGTCCTCGCCATCGGGTCACATGTCAAAATTACGAGGTCAGTCCTAAAGTAGCTCTACAATGAAAATAAAAAAATAATTCCTTGAGATGTAGCATTATTCAAGAACGATTTACTTCTTTAGCCATTTTATCTATCGAATCCGAACTATGTAAAAAACTAAATTATGATGCTATTATCAATGAATTTGCTATAAAACGCGTAAGAAAATCAAGCAAAAATTACATATTCTAACCTTTTTCTGGTATAAGTCACATATCAAATTGTATTTAACAAGTTTATGTAGCAATTATTTTTATAATGTGATATATTAAGGATGCTTCCTGTGACTGAAATGTTAACCTTATAAAACTAATTTAATTATTTATCATTTTCATACATTCCTTAAGTCTTTAATATACCAAATTGTTCAATTTAATAAGTAGCAAAATGAGATAAATTATTTTGCTGTACGAAATTTCTTTCAAAGCCTCGCAAGTCAACTTCTCACCGGGCCCCGCTTTTGTCCGGGCCGGCCCTGTCCCTTGCCTCCCCCTACTCAAAAAAAAACCTTAAGCCACTGCCACCATTGACTGATTGATAAATAGGGTTGCCATAATTGCCAAGCTTTGACACGGGACGTTTAAGGTCTAAATAATTAAACATTAAAAAGTGGGCAGGTAATCGTTTATTTTCCTCTGATAAAAAATCAATGAAGTTTAAGCAATCTAATAAAATGAGCACGTAGAATAATAAAAAAAAGATACAAGGCTAATCCTTTTTAGCCCAGTCATGTTTTAAAGTTGAGTTTAATTTCTTAAATATATAATTTTCCTCTTTCATATAATTATAAAATTGGAAGCAAGTCATTTTAAAATTATAATAAATCAGAATTTCTTCATTTTTCTCCAATTGTCTCAAAACGGGACTGAGTAATGAAATACGGTGACAGTCCCGCATTTACGGGACGTATGGCAATCCTATTTATAAAGCAAGTGGACTGTTTGTTGTGTTTTCAATGTGTTTGTTGTTGTTTTGCGTTGTTTCAACTCGGTTAAAAATGAAAACAGAAAGAAGCCATACTTGCGGCAGATGCATTTCTAGCTTATGCATATACGAGCTTTAATAAACCACTTAAATGTCATAAAGCAGGCTTATCCGATTCCTTACATAAAAATGAGAGAAGTGAGCCCTTTTGGTCATGCGTCATACTGAGAACACAGATGAAATTTTTATTTAAATAAAGTTATTTTTAGTAATACGTAAAATTAGAAAAATTGAATATTTCGAAAGTTTTCTTTGTCACAGGGGGCGCCAGAGTGGGGACCAGGGTCAGGGGCCCCCGTCGGGGAAAAAATTTTTTACGGGGAATTCAACTGTAGTTGATAAATAATAATCTGGCGAAAATGTGAGACCAATTTCATTACGCTCGTCCCCCTGTACAGCAGGTCGTACCCCCCTGACGGGCAAACTCTAGAGCGATTCCTGTTTCATCAAGTTCAAACGGTAAAGTAATTATTTCTAAATTTATTTTTTATTGTTAGTAGCCACTAAAAAGGAATTGACATAAAAGATGAAGTGACGAAGACATAAAAAATATTTTGAGTTAATATTTGGATAGAAAAAGTTTCGGGTTTGGGCCAGGTTTAAAAATCAAAACAGTGCATTGCATCACTTTAGTTTTTCGTAGTTTAATATAACATCCTTGAGAAAATTTCTTAGCCTCTTTCAGATTTGGATTTGTGTGTTCTCTTGCACCTCAAATTATCCTGGGACATTTCTATTAAACAAATGGCGAAAAAAAACAACCTTTCATGTCTGTTTCTTTAAATTCTTTATTTTCTATATAGGCCTGGATTTTTAATCTCCGAGGAAAAGTAGAGAAAAGCTTTTTCTGAGAACTTTTCCTAGTGCCCTTTGCTTATAAAGTCAATAAAATAAATTAAAATAAGGAGAACACAATGACAACACGCAACACATTAAAAAGAATCATAAGCAAGAGATAGATATAAACTGGTAGTTCAAGATGGAAAATAGTCTTTGCTTAAAATGATACTTATGATATTGTATTACGGTAAATGGAGTAGTATTATGAAACATAAATGGTATATAAACTTCATCGCCGTGGATAATCATTCATTTCTTTTTGCACCTTTTTAAAATTTTTAAATAAAGCAATATAAAAAAATTAGCAAAGAACTTTAAACTTCGCAAAGGTAAAACTATAAAAAGACTACTATACTGCCAATTCCAATTTTTATCATTACAGTAAAACCCCGGTTAACCGAACTTGAATCAACCGAAACCCGGGTTATCCGAAGTGTCTCTGAAATGGCAAATCTAAAAAAACAAGTACTCAGTGGCGGCTCGTCCATAAGAGCTGCAGTCCCCCCCCCTTCTAAATTATTTTAAAAGACTGTATTTTCGATTTTATTCTAACTGGCTTCCACTTTGAGAATTCAGTGATAAACGAAAACGGCAAAAATTTTATAAAAAAAATGTAAAAAGAAGACGGAAAATCAATCAAGAATTTAGAGAGAGATAGACCAGAGTTGCATCAAGTTTTGCCCCTCCTACGAATCCGATATTAACGCAAAGAGCAACGCGAAGCGGGAGAAAAGCAACCCTTTCTCCGCTTGAAATTGCATTCATTTGAGTTGCATTTTTTTCAGCTCTTATTTGGCGCGACTTCCTCATTTGGCTCTTTTTCGCTTTTTCTCAGTAGTTCAGTCGTTAAGTCGTTTTTTTTATCCAATTTTGGAGGAGTTGTAATTTTTTGCTTCTTAATGTTTTTTCGGGTGCTGATTACGATTCTGAGGCTTGCCCCCAATAATTTTAGTTATAGCCAAAAACATTTAAATAAATTATCCAGTTTTTTGCTTATAACTCAAAAACTATCAATTTATAGTATATTATCAGCGTAAACCAAAATAATCAGCACAGAATTCCCTACAACTTAGGTCTATAAAACTTTTGCAGCACTGCTTGTTTATGAGCTGACGAGCCACCACTGTAAGTACTGTACTGCAAAGAAATAATTTCGAGGGCGAGACTTTTTTTGCAATGATGTCCTCACTTTTATGCCTCTCCAAGAAGGTCAGTGATTTTTTTACTTTACTTTACTTTACAATCGGCCCCGGCCCAGCCTACCCAGGAGGGTATAAGGCCTTCCACAGGCCGGAGGGGAAATATAAAACGAAAGAAAAGAACTGCATTAAAACAAAATTTACAAAGAACCCCACAGGGTGAGAAGAACAATTTACTAGAATGCTGAAATTGACAATATAAATTAGGATATTGTTAACCTGTGTCTTTCAGACGCATTGCGCCCTAACTCGCTGGTGCGAATATTGTGACCGACGGAGGGTTAACTTTAATACAGAACATAAGTGTACCATAAAGGAGAGTTTTGGATTGTATTTACACTCAAAATATTTCAGAATTACAATCTGTAATTATATATAAAATAGTAATAGTTGTTCATGGCTCTTGCCCCCAGATGTCATGTTTCTTGCCCCCAGATGGAACCGTCTCGTTGCAAATAAACCAGCTCAGGGTTCTCATTGATTTAGCGTTCTATTGAGTTAAAATGTTGAATCACTTTATATTCATTTTTTGGTGTGACTGTATTTTATTTTGAATATGTTTAAATATTTGTTTATTAAAAAACCAATTATTAAAACAGGTTTTTTTAATGTTTAAATACAATTAAATTAAAATTATTAAATCAAAACAATCTAAAATATAAACAATCAACGTCCCCCCCCCCTGAACGGGCCGCGGTAAAATTATCAATCGTTGACCGGTCCACGGCGATAAAAAGGTTGGGGAGCACTGCTTTAACGGATACATTCCTTTATCTCTAAAAATAAGTTTCGAATCATTATCGTAATGAGATTACTGAGAAGTAACGGAATAAATAACGATGATAAAATGCACATCAAATAATGTTTATTTATGTTACGTATGAATCTGTTTTAAGATATTTAATTTTTTTTAGATGAAACGTTACAATATTCTATGTAGCCGTTGCAGGTTTTAGGCCTAATCGTGCATCAGTTCTGGGAAACACGCGAAATTTCTTTTGTTCTTCGTCTTATCATGATTATCGTCTCAGTACTATCAAAAATTCAACGATATGTTTATATTTCAGCAATGAAATCGAAATCAATGTCGATTGAAAAATTCGAGGAAAAAAAATTGTGCCTACATTATCTTTTACTTTTTACAAACTAAAAGTAGGTTCCATTGTTCGAGTTAATGTGAATCAATGACAGTTTGTGTACGAAAGTGTTTGTAAAAATAATGATAGCGGGTGACTTTCAAATCGAATGAAATTCATATTCTTGGAAGACAGTAACTAAGTGATGGAGTTTAAATTTATAACATATCCTATTTTACTAATTGCGTAGAAACTATTGTTTAAAGAATATTTGTTGAAATCTTCTTTCGAAAGCACTTGGATTCTTTGATTTTATTAACGTTAAATTTCTTTGAAACTTTTATTTAATGGTCTATTTCTGTCTTTAATGAAATAATAGCTTACTTATTTTTATAATCGATATTTTATCGATTTAAAAACGTTTAAGAATACAAATGTGATAACATTAATTAAATGCTAAAAATAGGGTGGCTAGAATTAAATTTTTCCTGTTTAGGGGCTGTCCATAAATGATGTCACACTTTTTTTCAATATTTTTGACCCTCTTCCCCCCTTTGTCACAAAGTGCCACACTTCACCATACCCCCTCCCTCCCCTTGTCACATGTCATACTATATTACATAAACATAAACTTGCAGTTCAGAAACAAAGCAGTATGTTATAGATCATATTTCAAATTTTATTTTTAAATTTTAACTATTTGTTTTAATGACATTTGTGAGCATAACAATAATAATGATTATATGTGTACTTATTTTGTATGAAATAAGATTATTGTTTACAACAAAAAACATAATTAATATACAATAGTAATAAAATATTAATATAAAATAGTAGTATTTTGGAATTTGAAATGGAATTTGATATATTTTGCTTTAAATCGTATCTTTACTTTATGAACACAAAATACTCTTAAACAGATTGAATTTTCAAAAAAAAGCGCCTCAATAAGATTAACCTGTTTGTGCCACTACCAGTTCTACCACTCACCCAGGTAGGGCAACGTATCTTTTCTTGGACATTTCAAGGGTGTGACAGGAGGAGGTTTGCTTCTAATGGTGGAGAATTTCTGCTGCTACCATATTCTCAGAACCTACCCTGAATGCCTTTTTCAGAAAGAAAGGAATTTAAGAGAGAAAAAAATCACATGAAAGTTGTTTTAGCCCCGATTAAAATAATACCCCCAAATTCTGGTAATTTCAAAATTTAATCTGCTGATTTTAAATGTTTTTATTTTAACCAAAATGTGTGATGTCACACTTCTTGTTACCCCCTTCCCTCCCCTTGTCACAAACTGTCACAATTTCACGAACCCCCTCCCCCCTCCAAGCGTGACATCATTTGTGGACGGCCCCTTAGAGCACTGTAGATGGAAAAAACAGCGGCCATAAGAACAACAAACCTCTATTTCAGGCATTTCATAACATGTGGAAACAAATGGCTCGAAAAAGGAGGGAAAATGGAAAAGGAGAAAAAATCTTGGTAAAAATAACTGCTTTTATCTTAAAACTCCTGAACTTACTTCACTTTATAAATATTAATTAAATTCACATATGGGTAATTATGATACGTGTGTTCGTGTGTATTGTATTCTGATACAACTTTCAGTTCTTAATTAATACTAGCTGTGTGGCCAGGCGTTGCACGGGCTATCACGAATAATAGGATATTCCGGGCGGAGAGAAGTGAGGTCACGTGAGACCTTGAGATCCATATATTTTCATATGCCCCGCCTCCGTTTTTCTCTACAATCAACAAATATTGCCACTTACTTTCCCTAACAAACGTTATGAAGTTAAATACTTTAATACAAAAAAAGAAAGAAAAAGCATGAATAGGATTTTTTTCCATTGTTAATAAATCCAAACACAGAAGCTCGCTCAAAAAAAATACCAATTTCCGTTAAATAAATAAAGAAAATGCAACACCGGATGCGAAAACTAATAATAGGGGAAAAAAGAATTCACCATGCTGCCAATAGATGGCAGCACGTCAATTCATTCATTTTGACGCTTTTAATTAATATCTTTTTAACTAATTACAATTTCGGAATTTAAATTGTCGAAATGGATTCCTTGGATTATTTTCCATCTTTTGGTACTTACGGCTAGTTTCAGGATTCAGTGGTTCGTGAGAAGATAGAAGGACATAGATACATATGTTTGTTTACCTTCGAATTTTAATAGGATAGATGCATCTTCCCCTACCATGCATTCTTGGAAGATTTTTCTGTCATTAGTTTCCCCGTGTTCTGAAATGCATGCAACCCAGAATTACGTTCGTATAACCACTAAATTTTTCCTACATTACTCTGAATAGGGAATATTTAAGGATAACAAATAGTTCTTATAGGTAGCAAGCAAAAGAAAACAAAAAGTCTTCATAAGAGTTACTACATCACATTTTGATGAAATTATATTTCCATTAATACGTACATTCATGTTATTATTCCAGAAACAAACGAAACTCACTTTTCTAAAAGTTTTTCATAATTTTTGTTCATCCAAGTATGCGTCATATAAGGAAAAGTGATAATCTGATTAAATGCTTAAAATAATGCCTTTCAGCCCCTGACGTTTTGACCATCCAATTTCCTTTTACTTCTGCCTTTGAAGAATACAAGATGTATAAAATTCCAAGTTTTTCACGACTCTATTTTATTCATTTTTTTGTGTTTTATTCTTCCTGAAAATAATTTTCTCTGGCAAAAAATAACTCAGTTAATGCACATGATGATTTTTTTTAAAAAAAAATCTTTTTACTTTAATAAACAAATAAAAATTTCTGATGCATCAAGTTTTTTTGGCAACTGCTTGTGTGACTTCGGAATAAAAAGAGTCAAACGAACCCTTTTCAAACAAATATTACCAAAAAATGTAAAAAGAAGAGCTGTATTTTATTTGTGTTATTATATTCTGCTTCGAAATCGCCAATTGATCCAACATCGTAAAATTACGGTTAAATGTCAAAGACGCAAAAATATTGTTTCAGCGCACGCATGAAACGAAGTCCGACAAACAAAATGATTTACGGTCATGCAATGTATAACAAATGTGTTTTCTTCAACAGAAAAGGGGGAATATCTGGATAATTGAAAACAAGTTACTCTTCTATTACTAAAAGAGTACACATTTTTACTTTCTTGTATACGAAGTATACAAAGAGAAAGTATTGTAACCGTCAAAAAATTCAAACTCGAGATTTTGACGAATCTCCACGTTTTAGACCTCCCTGAGTCCGAAAAACACAATTTTGGAATTATGTCTGTCTGTGTGTGTGTCTGTGAACACGATAACTCGAAAACTATTAGAGCTACGGGGATGAAATTTGGTATGTGGTCTTTAAACATAATTTGTAGGTTTCTGTCACATTTTGGACAAAATCCGTCAAAGGGAAGTCTGTCTGTCTGCATGTTAGAGGTCATGCGAACGCTATAACTCAAAAACTTGAAAAGCCAGATGGATAAAATTTTATACACAGTTTTATCGTCATGAATGTAGGTCCGTATAAACTTTTGGGCCAAATCCGTCAAAGGGTTGACTGTCTGTCGGTCCGTATAATTTACTTTTGAAGAGAATCCTATATCTCCTCATGCATGCGTACTGGAAGAGAGGAGAGGAATTTCATTACGGAGTAGCGAATTACGTCAGTTTGTCCTTGAGCCGGTAAGAGAAGAAAATCGTTACGCATCTCTTTGAATTTCATTTTTTGCCTAGATATTTTTCAATCACTATAATGAAAAACCTTCTGATAGTTATTGAATTCTGGGTAACAATTGGTTCGAAATTTTTTAGCCACGCGGGGTAAGGGGAAACGGCACCTTTTTTTTGTTGGAATTCAAATGAACTTGTTCAGTCACTGAATGAAACGCATCTCATTGGTTTAATTCGTGACGTAGCCGAAGTTACGGCACTAGTCTGAGTTGATTGGTTGTTACAATCTATATATATTGTTCATTAGTATTTTTAAATATGCAGTCAAGCAGTCAGTCGAATGGATGGCTGTCAGTGAGTGTGTATGCTACAAGACAGCAGCATGTCTTTATTTTTTAAGTAAACTGGATTAAAGCTCTTTTGTATTTTAAACTGCCTGGTATCTGCGTTATTCTGCAATTTACACTCACGACATGCCAACAGTGGTTATGGGCCGTGCGATCCCGTACTGATGATTGTCAGATGCAGTTTTAAGCCCTACTGTTTAAAGTAAACGGAAAGGATTGTGCCTGTTTGTTGTGAAGTCTATAAAGCAGATCGGAAGATGAATATGCCGGCGGAGTCTTCGCCATTTGCATTCCCGAAGTTGGATGGTTCTAATTATACCTCATGGAAGGAAGACATGAAGGTCGTTCTGATGGATAGTGGTTGTTGGAGCTTCATAATTGAAGATAAGCCATGTCCTGAACAAGCTACTGAGAAAGAAAAATTCGAGTATGATTGGAGAAAGCAGAGATGTTACACTACAATTTACCAAGGCATCGAAAGAAAATTTCTTCCGTTAATCCGACACACAACAGATGGTAAAGAAGCATGGAACATTTTGAAAGCAAATTTCGAACCAACTTCCAAAGCCCGATTGGCAGTTCTTATTGATGAATTTTTCGAGCTCAAGTTTAATCCAGAAGAAGAAACCATTGGAATTTTTTGCAAGCGAGTCGATGAGAAGAAAACTCAAGTTAAGGAAGCGGGTTTTGAAATTCCTGAACTTTTAATCGCATTACAACTTATTAGAAGATTGCCAGCCGAGTATGATCATTTAGTTCAAACCCTCTACAGATTGAAGGATGAAGAATTTAACCATCGGGAAGTTGAAA